>APFE030328575.1:0-42320 GCA_000404065.3 Pinus taeda
ATACCACATCCTTGGTGATTGTTTTAACCCATATAGAGACTTCTTTAACTTGCATACCAATTCTTTCTTACCCTTCACCACAAAGCCTTCAGGTTGCTTCATGTAGATTTCCTCTTTGAGATCCACATGAAGAAACGTTGTCTTCACGTCCATCTGTTCTACCTCAAAATCGGAAGTAGTAGCAATAGATAAAAGTAATCTACTAGAAGTTACCTTGGCAACAGGAGAAAAAATATCACCGAAATCAATTCTCGATACCTGGGAATAACATTTTGTGACCAACCGAGCTTTGTATTTCTCCACCTTTCCTTCTACATTTGTATTCTTCTTGAACACACATTTTCTGCCAATGGGTTTCCTTCCAGCTAACAACTCCACCAGATCCCATGCCTCATTTTTGTGCAAATATACCATTTCATCAACCATGGCCTCTTTCCAGAGTTTTCCATCCTTTGAATCTACTGCTTCCTTCACAGTTCTTTGATCATCATGAGTAATAGATAAAGAAAAAATTGACCAAAAAGCAAATGGACTATACCTTTCTAGTTGCCTTCTTTCTCGAACTTATCTTCTCACACCTGGAGTTTGTGGCTCTTCATCTTCTAATTCCTTCTTTGCTGTAGAGTGTGACTCTTCCTCCTTTAGCTCAAATTATATCTTCTTGGGTTCCTTTGGTTGGACTTCATGTTTAATAACATCTTTCACCTCTCTAAACACCACAACTTGGTTGTACACAACCTTCCTTGTTACTCGGTTCCAAAACTTATAACCCTTTAAACCATCCTTATACCCAATAAAGATGCACTTTTCAGATTTACTATCCAACTTGGTTTGTTTCTCCTTTGGAACATGTACATATGCATCACATCCAAATACCCTCAGATGTGAAGGGGAGGGTTTCTTACTAGTCCATACCTCTTGTGGAGTTTTATCCTCCAACGCTGATGAAGGTGACCTATTGACTAGGTAACATGTTGTCTCTACTGCCTCTACCCAGAATTCTTGTCCTAACCCGCACCAATAAGCATGCTTCTTTCCCTTTACATCAATGTATTTTTCATTCTTTCTGCAACTCCATTTTGCTAAGGTGTATATGGAGTAGTATTTTACCGTGCTATCCCACACTTCTTACAGAATTCTTCAAATTCCTTACTGCAAAATTCTCCACCATTATCTGTCCTCAGTATCTTTATCTTCTTCTCTGTCTACTTTTCCACCAGAGCATTGAATTCTTTAAACCTATCAAAGACTTCAGATTTCTTCTTAAGGAAATATATCCATGTATTCCTTAATAAGTCATCTATAAATGATACATAGTACACAGACTTACCCAGTGATGGAACCTTCACACGTCCAAACACATCAATATGCACAAGATCTAATATATGTTTTTCCCTCGTACCACTAGAGGGGAAACTCACCCGATTCTGCTTCCCATATACACAATTTTCACAGAAATGAAAATCTAGAGAGTCATTACTCATACCTTCTACCATACCTTTACCATGAAGTATTTGAAGGTCCTTCTCTCCAATATGTCCAAGCCTTTGATGCCACAGCATGGTCTTCTCTCCAGAGACCACTAGATTTTCTGCTCCAGCTTTAGGAACCACAAAACTGTTGCACCCATCAACAACCATGCTACCTTGTAGCTTGTATAGAGTTCCAATACAAACTCCCCATATCAATACCTGTGCTCCCTGAATCATCTTGCAAGTATCCTTCTCGAACATTGTTTTTACACCTGCATCATCCAACTTGCTTATAGAAATCATATTTCTAGCCAATGCAGGAATATGCAGAACACCCTGAAGTGTTCTAACCCTTCCACCTTGCAATTACAACTTTACTTTTCCGCGGCCAATGATTCTAGCCTTCCTATCATCCCCTAAGAGGACATCACCACAATCATATTTCTCATACTTGCAGAGCCACTCTCTATGGGGAGTGAAGTGAAAGGATGCACCCGAGTCAATCAACCATGCCTCATGATCTACATGTGTACTTGAAGAAGCCAAGTACACATCCCCACTTTCATCTGAGGTGGTTTTTGCCTCTCCAGAAGGAGCATCATCAAATCCCTTTCCTTTATCAGGAGATTTAGATTTATAGTCCCTTTTGTAGTGCCCTTCATTTCCGCATTTGCAACACACAATCTTTATAGGTTGGAGATTTAGATCTCCCTCTAGATTTAGATCTCCCACTCGATGACTTTTTTTATTTCTATTGTGAGACCGTCCTCATACAAACAAGGCATCACCATTCTGGCTCTCCATATTTTTCCATCTCATCTCCTCCATTAGAAAGGATGAGACTATTTCATCAAACTACAAGGCAGTTGCATTGCTACCTATTACAATAACCAAACTATCCCACGAATTTGGTAGAGAAAAAAATAAACCGATGCACTTATCTTCATCCGAAATTTTAATATCAATAGATGCTAAATAACTTACCACAGTATTAAATGCGTTCAGATGCTTTATCACTGAGTCTCCATCTTTCATTCTCAGGTTATACAACTCTTTCCATAGGAACAGTCTATTCACCAAAGACTTAGATTGGTACAAAGTCCCTAACTTGTCCCACAAAGCCTTCACCGTAGCTTCCCCTGATACATTCAACAATACTGAATCTGAGACACACAATCGTATTGTGGTCTTTGCCTTCAGATCCAACTTCTTCCACTCTTTGTCGGACACTCCCATTAGTTTAGTACCCAGATATACCATGATCCACTAATCTTTATCCACCAAGAGATCCTCCATCTTGAGTTTCCATAACTCAAAACTCTGACCATTAAATTTCTTGATCTCTATCTTTCCACAGCTCACCATCTTCTTTCACCACTAGAATTGGTCTCATAGATCTCCCACTTAACAGGGTCTACCATAGGCCCGAGTGAAACCCCTCAACAACAAAGGCCTCCCCTTGAAGCCAAAACAACTCTAATACCAAATGTAGGTTTTAACCCCATACAGAAATTACCTACATATGAATCCTAAAACAAATAAAATAAGCAATGCGAGAGCATAACACATAAAACACATATACACATAGATTTCCCCTGGATCCCAAAACCGAACTACCAAATTGATTTTTCATTATGTGCCTTTCAATGTTATAATACATATTTATACATGGTAAATAATCCAATACCATGGACCGAAAACCATCACATCCAAAACCATGGACCGAAAACCATCGTGTCCAAAAACATGTGTGAAAATCATGCACAAAACCATAGGTGGGTCCGCCC
Source organism: Pinus taeda (assembly GCA_000404065.3). Lineage (NCBI taxonomy): Eukaryota > Viridiplantae > Streptophyta > Pinopsida > Pinales > Pinaceae > Pinus > Pinus taeda. The sequence continues at coordinate 3,260 of APFE030328575.1, forward strand.
AATCTAACATAGGTTCAAAAACCAAAATTTATGGGGTGCTACCCCAAACCCCATATAGTGGGGTTACTTGCACCCCTCAAACCCCCTATGACCCCCCCACTATGCAATCGACGCAACAAAGGGGGGGGCTCCACCCCCCCTCTAACCCCCTGTTAACTACATGGACTAGTCATGGAAATAATATAACAAAACCCAACAAGGTAGTATCTCTGCTTAGTGGTTAACCTAAGAAGGAATTCCTCGTCAATCCTATCCAATAACCAAACTTCTGGACCAGTGACTGAAGAATATATAGTTTATTAAGGGTCCTACTTTCTCTTGGATCGACATGGCTCATGAAGAGGGTATCGATAATACATATGGAGGCCACATTGAAGAGGAAAAAGTCACATTTGAATTTTCACTTAGGGAGACTGGTGGAGCTACCTAGATGAAAATTATTCCTCCCTCATCCTTGCCCATCTTTCATGATGTCCCTAGTAAAGATCTAGATGACTTCTTATTCGAATTTGATGTATTGTGTAGGAGCTACAACTATTATTCCAATTCTCATAAGTTGAAGTTGTTTCCCATAACATTAAAGGATGCATCTCTTAGGTGGTTTATTGTTGTGGGATCAAAGTCCATTGTAGCTTGGGATGAAATGAAGAAGGTATTCCTAAAAAATTAGCAAGATTATTATAAAACTAGGGACCTCAGGGAAGAAATTTTTGCATGACTCAGAAGGAATGGGAGAGCCTTGAGGACTTGGTGGAAATATTTCAATATAATATCTAGAGATACAAGATGAACCAACTAAGAAAAGAAACCTTGAGAGCAAGTTTGGTCAGGGAAATAAAACCAGAATATCTGGATGTTTTGAACCTATTGGGAGCAGTTGATGTATCAAAATTGAGCTATGATGATGGGTGTGAGTTGTGCAGATGTTATTCATGAGGAGATTCTAAGGTTGTAGGAGGATTAATAGACACTTCTTCCAGTATTGTCAAATCAGTTGCTGGAGCTGGAGTAACCAGAGCTTAAATGGGTAACTTATTTGAAAATTTTAAGAATGATATTCTTAGCACTTTATCTTCACAATTGGATGTTTTTCATGCTAAGAAGAGACAGTAGGAATTGGAAAAATCCATAGTCATATTCTCCTCCAAATGCAGGAAGAAATATGCTCTAAGGAAATGCCCTGATAACAACATTGAGGTATGCCAAATTTGTGAAGCCAAGCATTCTACTGATTAATGTCACTCTCTTCCTGAGATTAAGGAAACCTATGCAGCAGATCGGGAAGCTATCAATGCACTCTATGCAATGTCACATCAACAACCATGGAAACCACGTCATAGAGGTATGTCATAGTCACATTTTCAATTTTTGTATGCTCATCGTCAGATGTAGGATGTTCCAATGCCCTGGCAGCCCTGGCCTCCTCAACAACCCTGGAAGGGGAGATTTTCTTACCTTGTTGCACAAAATTTTCCACCTCAGAACGTTTATCCACCACAACCCATGCCATAACAAGCAGTACAACCAAAATAATAGCAACTCCAGTTTCCTTCCCCACCAAATCAACCTCGTCCCACAAAACTTATTTCTGAGCTAGTATCTAACCCCAATAATAAAACCATCAAATCTACCCACAATATTTCATTGGTCACTTATCCCACTTTTCCTACTTATTGTATTGTCCCACATCCTTTGCAAAAAAAAATTGTTCCTTTACTATAGGAATTTCTCATGTCTCTAGAGGAAGTCAAACTCTGATCTGAAAAATGGTGACTCGGCCTAAAAGAAATGAAGAGGTTGTAGGGGAAGACATTCTGGAAGCACCTGAAGTAGAAAACATCCATAAACCAGTAGAACAAATAAATTCATGATCATAAAAACCTTAGTCATCTCATATGATCGAGTCTCCTTTTCTAGAGAGGTTGGAAATGAAAATAAAACAACCTGAGTTTGATATTATGTCTGAACTAAGAAATTTGTGCATTAAAATCCCATTACTGCAAGCAATTAATGATATCCCGATTTATGCCAAAATAGTGAGGGAACTATTTACCAAGAATCCAGGAAGACATAAGAAATAACCCTCAACAATTCAAGTAGTTGGAAAACTTGCAAGTCTTATTTCCACCATATTTACTACTGAAACATATGCAGATCCTTGCATCCCTGTGGTTACCACCTTTATCAATGAGTATCCAATAAAAAAAACTTAATTGATTTAGGTGCAGCTATCAACGTGATGACCATGGAGACTTTATCTCACATAGGATCCTTTGACTTACTACCTACTCCTACCATGTTAGAATTAACATATAGGTCTAAGGTAAAGCCAGAGGGGTTATTAGAAGATATTGTCATCTCATTGGATTCTTGGGAATACCATGCAGATTTGTATGTTCTTCAACCTAAAACTAACTTGGGAAGGCATCCTTTGAACTTGGGGAGGCCATGGTTATCCACAACAGATGCCTACATAGGGTGTACATCAGGGAATATGACTATCACTCACGAGGTTGAAACAAAGCATATAATTTGTATCCCCCTTATAAACCCCTCTTAAGATTAGAAAAACACGGTGGGTTGAAGAAGAGGAGCATGATTTAGAATGTACCCAACCTGTTTTAGCAATAGCCCAAGCTATGAGCCTTAGGGAAAAGTTTGAAGAAAATATTATAAATTGTTACATTTCCAATCCTAACTTTTTCCCAGCATGAAGAATGGAAGTCTAGTCATAATATAGATAGCATTACTAACTTGCAGAATTCTTATGAGCATAGTACAGTGGTTGAATTGCATTCAACCCTCTTATCTGTATTTCCTTCATATTCAATGACTGAATATGGAGCTAAGGTAGTTGAAACGTTTCTTGAAAAAACTCTTAATACTAATGATGCCTTGACTCTTGAACAAGAAAAACAATTAATTCAAACATTAGAATAATTTCCAGATATATTTGCATGGTAATATGAGGAAATGAGGGGATTCACTCAGATACTTGCATTCAACATATTTACATTCAGGGAATTTCCAAACCCCTAGGGAAAATGCAAAGGAGGATGAACCCCGCTTTAAGAGAAATTGTGAAAAATGAATTGCAGAAATTGTTAGATGTAGGGTTCATCTATCCTATTTCAGATAGCCAATGGGTGTCCCCATTGGTTATTGTCCCTAAAAAAAATGGTAAATGGTGAGTGTGTGCAGATTATAGGGAACTAAACAAAGCTACTTTAAAAGACCACTTTCCCTTGCCTTTTGTAGACCATGTGTTGGACAGTTTAGCAGGGAAGAAGTATTTCTCCTTCCTAGATGGATTTAGCAAGTAAAATCACATCAGGATACTTGGGGCATACAAGGTGGTACCATTTGATTTTTGTAACACACTAGCCACATTTTAGAGGGCGATACTTGTTATTTTGTATGATCTTTTGCATGATTGCGTAGAGCTTTATATGGATGATTTTACAATAACAGGTGATACTTTTGAAGAATCTTTACATAATCTTAGGAGAGTTTTGAAGAGATGTTGAGAAACTAATATTCCATTAAGTAATGAAAAGTGTTTTATGATTATGATTGAGGGCATTGCTTTGGGACATCATGTTTTTGCTGCATCAATCAAAGTTGATCTCACCAAAATCGAAGTAATTATAAAAATTCCCCCACCAACCAATCAAAAGGGAGTGCAAAGTTTTCTTGGACATGTGGGCTACTACATAGGGTTCATTGAGAATTTCACAAAGCTATCCTCACCATTGTTTAAATCATTAACTAAAGAATCATAATTTCATTGACATGATAAATGTCAAGCTACTTTTGATACACTCAAGGAAAATCTTTCTTCAACACCAGTCTTGAGTGGTCCATATTGGAAATTTCCCTTTCACATTTCCATTGATGCCTCTAATTCAACTATAGGAGTCGTATTGGGCCAAAAGGAAAATATCATAAACCATGCCATTTATTTTGTTAGTAAAAATTTAACTCCTGTAGAGCTGAATTACATCGTAACTGAGAAAGAATTCCTCGTTGTAACTTATGATATTAACAAGTTTAGAAATTACATCACTCGCTACGAAGATTTTGTACATATTGATCATTATACTATTCGATATCTTAAGAACAAACCAGTCACTAATGGCAAGATTACTAGGTGGTTGTTGTTGCTATAGGAATTTGACATCACGGTATTGGAAAGACTAGGAAAAGAAAATCAGGTAGAAAATTTCCTATCAAGGCTTAATCATGTAGGTGAGGATTTTCCTATTAATGATAACTTTCCTAATGAAAATATGTTTTCTATCCCATTTAAAACACCTTGGTTTGCAGATAAGGCCAACTACCTTGCTCCAGGAAAGTTACCCCCCTACTTTTCATCTACAAAGAAGAAAAGGATTATGAGGAAAAGTGCTAATTACTCTTGGCTAGGAGGAGACCTCTTTTTTACAAGACCTGATTTGATTATTCATAGTTTTTTTAGGGAGGACGATATGTATGATATCTTGAGAGCTTGTCACGATGAACCTTGTGGAGGTCACTCTGTAGATAAGCAAACGACCTATAAGATCATCTGCTCATGTTATTGGAAAAGTCTTATTAAAGAAGCAAGGGAGTATGTCCAGAAGTGTGATAGCTGCTAGAGAATTAGGAAACCTATTCAATCAGATGAAATGTCATTGTAGCCAAAAGTTCCCATAGAACCATTTGAGAGGTGGGCTATTGATTTTCTAGGTCCCATCAATCCTATGTCCAAAGGTAAGAAGTATACTTTAGTTTGTATTGATTATGTGACGAAGTGGGTGGAAGCAAGGTAACTACCTAGAGAAATGGAGAAATCAGTGGTAGAATTTCTTTTTTCTGATATTTTTGTAAGATCTCGGTTACTTAGGGACATAGTTATTGATCAAGGTACTCAGTTTTTGTCAAAGCTTATGCAGGGAATTGTATAGAAATACAGATTACTCATCATAATTCCACCCCTTATCATCCACAGGAAAATGGGAAAGTGTAATTAGAAAATAAGGCATTGGAGACAATCCTTACAAATACAGTTTAACTACATAAGAAGGATTGGCCTCATTGACTTCTTCAGGCATTGTGGGCCTACAGGATCACATGGAGAAACACCAATGGCTTCTCTCCATACAAATTGGTGTATGGGAAACAAGTTTGACTGCCCATTGAATTTCATATCATAACTTTCAAGATGTCAGTAAATTTGGGTATATACCTTGATGAGGCACAACATCAGAGGATCTTGCATCTCAATGAGTTGGATGAGATTAGGCAGGATGCTTTTCAACATATTCACTTGATACAACAACAATGGGCTAAATGGCATGACATATACATATAGAAGAAGCAGTTTAAAGAGGAAGAGTGGGCATTCTTAAATTATTCAAGATTTAAGAACTTTAAAGGGAAATACAATACACATTGGATGGGTCCTTATGAAATTGAGAAAGTTTTTTACGATGGATTTGTTTGCATTAAAAGAATTGATAATGGGAATGTTTCCTTCATGTTAAATGGGTACACACTCAATTTATATCAAAAACCCCAATCGAAGGAGGAATTTGTGGAAGAAATTGTGAAAAAAGAAAGAGCTAGAAATGGAAGGAGAGGGAGTTGTTCCTTCTACTAGCTCTTCTTGATTTTCTGCTATTATAAAATGAGTTTACTTTTTTCCTTCTCATGCTTAGTAAACCATGACAGGAATGTCTATTAGGTACAATTTTATTCCTTTTTCTAGGCCCAATGGACTTATTATGGAAAAGGAGCCCCCTTGGAGTCTTCTATTCCAGTATTTTAGACTCTCTAAAATTGAAAGTTGGTGAGCATGAACTCCGCTGGACTCGTTAAAATAACAGAAAAGTAGATCCTTTGGATTCTCAGAATAAATTTTATTTTTCATCTAATCTTTGGATTTCTCATGTTGGATTGATGTGGGATTCCTTAATGCCCTCCTTCCAACAATCTTGGCCCATCGACATCAACAAATTATATGGGCCCAATATCAAGAGCTTTATGATGCCTTGAATCTTGTATGTCTTAATGACAAACTATCTCACGAGAAGAAATGGGGAATCATCATGGCTCCTTGACTCCTTCATCCTACAGGGGGTTTGACATCATCTCATAAATTTAAACTTTATAGGATGCATCAGGGTACCTTGGTCTTCACTGTCATTAATGCTAATGGGCCTCACATTTGTTAACAATTGACCTCAATGGCTAGTAATCCAATGAGATCATTGCACAATCCATTACCACCTTCATTCATGTGAAATGAATTGTACAAAAAGAGGAAGAAATGGGTTTGTTTCTATAGAATAATTTCCAGTAGAACATTCAGCAATTGTGCAGGCGGAGTAATTCCTACAACACACTAACGATTTCTTGAAAATACAGATAGAACATTAGCTTTTTTGATAAAGTAATAATAACTTATTACTTATTTACTTATTAAGATCACAAATTATGTAATCATGTTTATAACAGGTCATGCTTAATGTATATATGAATTATTTAATTCTAAGGTATGTTATCATTTCAAGAAATATTGGCAATCATCATCGAAGGATGAGATCGTTGGGAGGAAAGATCAGTAAGGTAAAATTGGTGATAGGACACTTAAATTGAAAGATAATGATGCTTTAATATTTTAAAAATTTGCATGAAACTAAGCCTTGGTAGCCTCTGTGGAAACGTGCGACCATGACCGTTACGTCATAAATTGAGTTCCACGTCCACCTCTTATAACCCCAACACGTTATTTGGTGAAATTTTTGATATTTATTCCATAGATCAAGTCAAAATGTTAATCATGATCATGAACGAAATCCCTTTTCTTTCCATACTTCCGTTATACTTCCAAAATTAAAATCTAACTATCAAGTTTTTCCAAAGGCTTAGAAGCATCACCCTCAGTTGGATTACCTCAGTTTTTTTTTGTCTTAACCATGTCTAAATTGCGTGCCCATGTTCAATTTTAACCACAATGCTATGCATTGTTAGACACTGTGCCCAAAAGCAAATATAGGCTGGAAAAGGCAGGGTTGTTGCCCCTGTTGCATAAATTATGTGGGCACAATTCGGAAGTGATGAAACCTTCACTGTTAACCTTAATGGTGGAAAATATCTAATTTCAATTGATGGAGGAGATGGTGGCTTGAGCTTACTGTATTTCCTAAGAGGGGAAACGATGGTTTAAAAATAACACACAAACCCTGATTGGAGTAAAGGGATCAACACCTGTTATTTATCTTACGGAAATACATAACTTGCAAAGGTTGTTTAATGTTTCCATTTCTATTTCATATTCACCTTCTTGGGAACATCTGAGATAAGCCTTTAAATTTTCCTTATTTCTTAAAGAAGCCTTTGATGAAAATGTCTACTCACATTAAGGATAGAGCATTCCACATAGAGGAAAAGCTCTAGCATAATGGGTAATAAGAATTATCGTAACTAAGGTTCTGAAGAAGAAAAATGAAATGCGGGAAGATATCCTATTAGAAAATTGTTTCGTGGAAGATGAGAAGGACTCTAGTCCTTCTGAGGTTAAGGATGAAAAGCCAAGGAAAAAGCCACGAACCTGAGGTATAATGATAAAGGAGAATCAAAGCGATGAAGAGGTAGTGGTGACTAGAGAACTGATAAGGAAGAAGCCTAAATTGAAAAACTATTCTACTCCTACTAAAAGAGTTACAAGGAGCCAGGCTACAAAGCTGGCCACAAAGGAAATCATAGCAAAAGGAACATCAGCAAGAACACCTGATAAACAATAATTAAAAAATTAAGCAAAGTCTTTCGTTAAAAAATACATAAGAGAAATTGTTGACCAACACATTTCGAACTAACAAGTGTCTTTCATCATCAAAACCAAATAATTTCAATCTAACACATTTCTTACCAACAAGTGTGTTTCATCATTAGAACCAAATAATTTCAAACCAATAATTAAAAAAATCAACAACATATAAGTATGCAACATCCATGAACTTTCTTTATCAGCAGCCATTATGAAATTCCAAAAACATATAGTTGTGCAATGCCCATAAACATTTTAATCACCAACCAATACGATTATCAAAGATAGAATTTGCATCATGATAACATTATCTAATTTTTGTGTTTGAACGTAGGTGGTAAAAAATAATTGTTGTGTGGGAGAAGCATACATTTTGTTCTATATAATTGTTTTCATTTCCAATCCTTTTTTCTCGATTAGGCTTTTTCATCCTCATGCACTATTTGTCATCTTGCCTACAGTCCCTTCCACTATTGTGTCTTAGAGGAATTTGTTTTATATTTTGTGGATGAAGAATGGGAATCTCATTTAGAAGCTCTAAGTATTGGGCAATAATTAAGATGAGACATTCCCATTCTCTCTTTGTTGATGATAGTTTTTTTAATTGTTTATTTTTAATCTAATTTTAAGGTCACCACCAAACTAGAAATTAAATTAGTATATGAAATTCCTTGTTTAGCTGTGAATTCGCTCTAAGACAAGAATATTCTCTTAAGAACTAATCCTAGCCATTAATTCAAAAAATCAGCCCATCTACTTGCATATATATAAGGTTATCTGTGAAATATATGCCTGTTGTCGAATTAAACTCAATGTCAAAATAACATGGGCCATTTTTGGCCATAAAATTTCAATTGCGATTTAGGAAGGACAAATAATAGATATGTATATCATTGTGAATTTATTTATAATTTGTTGCATGAAAAGATATATGTAAGAGAAGAAAGTTGTTCTATATTCTAGTAAATTCTACTATCTAACATTTTATAGATATAATTAAATATTAATTATGAAATATTCATTTGGTGTTTAAATATAATTTTAATTTGCAATTATATAAAAGTATTTGTATTTCATTATGTCCCATATTGTTGTAGATGTTTAGGTATTAATACATATAATAACTTGCTTTTAGTTGCATTTATAGATGGTTAGTGAATGTGTAGACTAATAAAATTTATGCATTAGGATATCAGAGAAAATGCATACAATGCACTAATTTTCACTTTCATAGATTATAGAAATACGTGAGCAAATGATAGAATATCACACTCATAATATAAATTTCATGTAGTTTGTTAATTAGGTTACGTTTGAATCAATTCGCGGAGAGGAGAAATTTTTATCTCCCCAATGAGATTCATATCCAGGCTACTCGGGTTCACATTCATAAAAATCTCATTATTACTCTTTACAGTGAGGTGAAAAGCTAAGGGAACCATAACTTGACTCGATGCGAAAACAAGAAGTTGTCAAGAGACATTCCTTTTAAACCAAAAAAGTGCTACATGCCTTTGTGTTGGAATAATATGCGCAGTCAAAAAGTGTTATGGGTAGTTTGTGAGTGATATTAGATGTTATTTTCTTAAAATCTCAAGCACAATTGTTCATGAAATATTAAACAAAGATATTAGACGATTCATATTTTATTACAAATCAAAGGAAAATTGCTTGTATAATTGTTTTAAAATATTAATTTCTTAAAATGTTTTTTTTAGTTTTAAGATGATGTATAGAAAAAATAAGTGTTGGGCACGGGATTCCCCAAGGAACGTTTTTGGGGCTTAAAGCCCATATTTTGACTAAACCCAATGTAAAGACATCACATTTTGTGTACGCAGAGCGCGAAGTTGTAAATGAGTCATAGGGTTTTCCACCCTCATTTTTGTAATGTAATGTCAGCTTTAGAGATCTACCTACGGTCCGTGGATGATGGGATTGTATAAATAGATTGAGGCTCTAAGTTGTAATAGAATCTAAGAAAAGAATGAAGGATGAAGAATTAAGACTTATTTGAAGAGTAGGGTTGAGTCTTTGGTTCGTAGAGTAAGAGAAGGATCTGTAGCTGAGTATGTAGAGGCCTAGTAGTCCACAACTAAGTGCGCGGACCCCTACAGCTGAATGCACAAGGTGAGTCGAATCTGTAACCGTAGAAGCATTAATAAAGAGATTTTTTTCGTATCCATTCTTTGTAATTATTTCATGTTTTATGCATTGAATATATTGAGTATAAATTGCATTTTTACTATCTTATGGTGCACGAGCATATATAATTGTGTTTATTAAGTGAATATAAGATAAAGTAGCTGGTTATGCGAATTTAACTAACAATCGTAAGAAGATAAGCAAGATACACAATATAACTTGGGGAAATAACACAGATCCTTTCTCTAGTAGCGTGAAATCATCTCAGTCCCTGGTTATGGCTATGCGAAGGCGATTATAACAGATCACGAAGGTATTGCAGGTTAGGACAATGCGCAAATTGACGTGCATGAAGATATTCACAATTGGACTAAATCAACCCATTAGACATCTCAAGGGTGCAGAAACTTGATTCCAACATACCCCTATACTACTTCGGGTGGGACTTCAGTCCACACACCGCGGACTATTGCCAAAAGGGTTAGTAGTGTACGGATTTGTTTAGCTAATTAACTCTGAACCCGGGTCAAACCCCAACAAGCCAACAAATGGTTCTGTTGCTGGGACTGAAATCTACATAGAGATGTCTGATGTTGTATCATTGGAATCCAACTAAGAAGGAAATTGAAGGTTCGTTGGACAGGAGAATTCATGAGTTCGCGGCGTAGGAGAATAGGAATCCGTCACTGACAAAATAAGAGTGGTTAGACTACTACCTATACACAAAGATCCACGAAATCTTCTTCGTATATTTCCCCATTGAGTTGTACAAGTGGATTGCGAAGCTAGCAAATAGACAAGGAAGGTGGAAACTTGATGGCCTTATTTTGTCGACTCCAGAGTTGGCGTGCAATTTGGAAGCATTGGAAGAAAATCTCATGTGCATTATTGATCACTGGATCGATTTGATTATAGGAGGATTCAACACTGAATTCAGGGTAGATGCTTATCTTAGGGATAGCGAGGAAAAGCAACTCTTTCTCAAAGGATCGCGAGGTAAGTACGTGAAGTCTCTGAATACGTGGATTAAAATGTTATTGTGTAAAAAGAGGGTTATGCAATTACCTTGATGTTCAGAGTTATTAAATTGTTCACCACCTTTGTTTGACCATCTGTTTGCAGATGAAATGTTGTACTCTTTTTCATTTTTGTGTCTATGAATCCCCACAATCTTCACCAAAAATACCCAACAAAGAGAGAATCTCAATCACTAACAATTGATGTGGATAATCCAACATGCACCCATACATTCTAAAAGAATAACTAAGAAGTTTGTTCAGTTGTAATTTTCTTTTTACATGGAATCAAAATATAAATTTTGTTGAACCTATCCACAGCTACATACAAATAATCATGACCTCTTTTTAACAATGGAAGACCTTTTACAAAGTCCGTAGAAACACTCTCCCATGATCGTGAAGGAACTGGAAGTGGTGTGTACAATCCTAACTTCCTATTTCTAGGCTTACAAACTACACATAATGAACATCCTTTAATAAAATGTGACACAGTTTCAAGCATACGAGGCTAATAACAATACCTCCATAGATGTGAAACTATCTTACTTACACCAAAACGACCAACAATAAGAGAAGTATTTGCCTCTCTTATGATTTTGACTCTTTCTCCCTCTGGAATACAAGTTTTGTAAAGATGGTACAACAAGTTATCTTGAAAATGATAATCCAATTCCTCTACTTGGTTATCTGGACTCAAGCTTACATAAACATCATGAAAGTCATTGTCTAATGTATATTGCTCAATATAACGTTCATGAAAAACATAATTATGCTTGAGTAAATTAGCTACACTAATAATAGGCCTAGAAAGCATGTCAACAATTTTATTTTAGATACCTTTCTTACACCTTATTACCAAGTGGAATTGTTGAAGAAAACACATCCATCGAAAGTGTGTTAATTGCAACAAATTAGATTGAGATTGCAAGTATTGCAATGGCTGATGATTAGTGTGAATGATTATTTCCTTACCCGTCATGTAATGTTTCCACTTTTTCACACATTGCACGAATGCATACAATTCCTTGTCATATGTAGGACAATTAATCATTGCACCATTGAAATTTTTCGAATGAAAACATATAGGATTACCATGTTGCATGAGGACTAAATCCATGCCATAGTCACTAGCAAAAGTCCGGATCTCAAAAGATAGTCTCAAGTCTGGAAGTGCATTTACTGGAGCTAAACTGATCTTTTCCTTCAATGCATCAAAGGCCTTTTTATGTTTGCCTCCCCACTGAAAAGCCTTTTTCACACTTGTCAATTCATGCAAAGGAGCTGCTACAGAAGAACAGTTATCAATGAATTTCCTCCAATATTGGGTTGCCCCCATAAAACTTCTTACTTCAATAACTGTCTTGGGCCTTGGCCAATTCAAAATGGCATCAACATTGGAGAGATATATTTTCAACTCACCTCCTCCAACAATATGACCCAAGTAAACTAAAGAAGTTTTTCCAAATTGAAACTTTGACATATTTAGATACAATTGTTCGTTATTTAATACATTAAGTACTTTTCTGACATGCATGATATGTTCATCACGCAATTTAATGAAAATTAGGATTTCATCTAAGTAGACTACAACAAACTCATGAAGAAACGGTCTCAACACATCATTCATCACACACATGAAGGTAGTTGGAGCATTACATAAACCAAAAGGCATAACTAGCCATTCAAACAAACCTTGTTTTGTTTTGAATGCTATCTTCCAAATTTCTCCTTCAGCAATTCTAATTGGATGGTAGCCACTCCTTAACTCTAGCTTAGTAAAATACTTTGCATTTTCCAATTGATCAAGTAAATCATCTATTCTAGGAAGTGTTGGGTTGTGTTATATTCTTTTCATGACTACCCTATATTAGGTGGGTGGGTCTACCTATGGTTTTGTGCATGGTTTTGGTCATGATGGTTTTCTGTCCCTAGTATTTTGTAGATCCAGTGAAGGGAACTACGGTTATGTTCTAATCAAGGGTTCATGTATTGGGGTTTATGGATGCTTCGAAATGTATATCTATGTATTGTAACATTGAAAGGAGCACAATGGAAAATCAATCTGGTGGTCCTGGTTTTGGGATCCAGGTGAAAATATCTGTGTATATATGTTTTATGTTTCATGCTCTGGTCATTATTTAGTTTCTAGTTTTAGAATTCATATGTAAGTAATTTTTGTACAGGGTTAAAACCTACATTTTGTATTAGAGATGTTTTGGCTTCAAGGGGATGCCTTTGTTGCTGAGGGGTTTTTTCTTGGGCCTATGGTAGACCATGTTTACTGGGAGATCTACGAGATCGATTCTTGTGGTGAAAGAATAGGGTGAGCAGTTGAAATATAGAGATCGAGAAATTTAATGGTCAAATTTTTGAGTTATGGAAACTCAAGATGGAGGATCTGTTGGTTGATAAATATTAGTAGATCACATTGGATCTAGGTACTAAACCAACAATTATGTCAGTTGAAGACTAGGAGAAGTTGGATCACAAGGAAAAGAGCACAATATGATTGTGTGTCTTAGATTTAGTATTGATGAATTTATCAAGGCAAGCTTTAGTGAAGGCTTTGTGGAACAAGTTAGGGACTTTGTACCAATCTGTCTTTGGTTAATAAACTGTTCCTACGGAAAAAGTTGTATGACTTGAGGATGAAAGATGGAGACTCGGTGAAAAAGGATCTAAACACATTTAATATTGTGGTAAACCAATTATTATATGTTGATATTAAAATTTAAAATGAAGATAAGTGCATCACTTTGTTGTTTTTTCTAGCAAATTAGTGGGATAGTCTAGTTGTTGCAATCGGTAGCAATGCAACTACCTTGCAGTTTGATGAAATAATCACATCCTTGATGTCAGAGGAGATGAGATGGAAAAATACGGAGGGCAAGAATGGTGATGCCTTGTCTGTACGAGGATGGTCTGAGAACAGAAACAAAAATAAGTCCATGAGTGGGAGATCTAAATCTAGAGGGAGATATAAATCTCTCGAAAATCATGTAAAGGTGTGCTAGAAATGAAAAAAGGATGGGCACTTCAAAAGGGGCTTTAAATCTAAATATCCTGAGAAAGGAAAAGGATCTAATGATCCTCCTTCTGCGGAGGTGAAGACCACCTCAGATGAATGCGGGGATGTGTACTTGGATTATTCTTCAAGTACACATGTAGATCATGATGCATGGTTGATTGACTCAGGTGCATCCTTTCAGTTCACTACCCATAGAGAGTGGTTCTTGCGAGTATGATAAATGATGGTGGTGATGTCCTCTTAGGGGATGATAGGAAGGCTAGAATCGTTGGTCACATAAAATCAAGTTGCATTTGCAAGGTGGAAGGATTAGAACACTTCTGGGTGTTATGCATATTTTTGCATTGGCCATAAATCTGATTTCTGTAAGCAAGCTGGATGAGGCAAGTGTAAAAAACAGTGTTTGAGAAATATACCTGCAATATGGTGCAAGGGGCATTGGTATTATTGTAGGGAGTTCGGATTGGAACTTTGTACAAACTTCAAGGTAGCACTATTATTTATGGGTGCAATAGTTCTATGGCTCCTGAAAGTGGAGTAGAAAATCTAATGATCTTTGGCGAAAATACCATGCTATGGCATCAAAGGCTTGGACATATTGGAGTGAAGGGCCTTCGAATACTTAATGGTAATGGTATGGTATAAGGCATGCCTAATTTCTCTCTGGATTTTGATTTTTGTGAAAATTGTGTATATGGGAAGCAAAATTGGGTAAGTTTCCACTCTGTTGGTAAGAGGGCGAAGAAAATATTGGTTTGGAACTATATTGGGCGAAGAGCTTGTGCACAATGATGTGTTTGGAACTATGTTGGTTCCATCACTAGGAAAGTTTTGTATTATGTATCATTTATATATGACTTCAAAAGGAATACATGGATATATTTCCTTAGGAATAAATCTTAAGTATTTGATAGGTTTAAAGAATTTAATGCTTTGGTGGAAAACCTAATAGAGAAGAAGATAAAGGTGTTGAGGACAAATAATGGTGGAGAGTTTTGCAAGAAGGGATTTGAAGAGTTTTGTAAGAAGTGTGGTATAGAATGGAAAAAGACTACTCCATACACACCTCAAAAAAATGAAGTTGTGAAAAAGAATGAACAATACATTGATGGAAATGGCAAGAAGAATGTTCAGTGGTGTCGGGTTAAGATAGGAATTCTGGACAGAGGTAGTGGACACTGCATGTTACCTAGTCAATAGATCACCTTCATCAGCATTGGAGGATAAGACTCCACAAGGGGTATGGACTGGTAAGAAACCTTCTCTTTCACATATGAGGGTATTTCGATGTGATGCATACGTAAATGTTCCAAAGGAGAAAAGAAAAAAGTTGGATAATAAATATGAAAGGTGCATCTTTATTGGGTATAAGGATGGTTTAAAAGATTGTAAGCTTTGTAACCTAGAAACAAGGAAGGTTGTGTATAGCGGAGATGCAGTGTTTATATAGGTGAAATATGTTATTAAACATGAAGTCCTTCCAAAGGAACATGAAAATATAGAGTTTGAGCTAAAGGAGGAAGAATCATACTCTACAACAAAAGAGAAATCAGAAGATGAAGAGCCACAAACTCCAGCCGTGAGAAGATCAGTTTGAAAATTGAGGTAGCCAAAAAGGTATAGTCCATCTTCTTTCTGTTCAAATTTTTCTTTATCTATTGTTGATGATGATCAGAGAACTTTGAGGGAAGTAGTAGATTCATAGGATTGCAAACTCTGGAAAGAGGCTAGTTGATGAAATGACAGCTTTTCACAAAAATGAGGGTTGGGATCTACTGGAGTTGTCCGTTCGAAGGAAACCCATTTTCAGTAAATGGGTGTTTAAGAAGAAGATGTATGCATAAGAAATGGTGGAGAAATACAAAGCTCGATTAGTAGAAAAAGGTTATTCCCAGATGCCGAGAATTGATTTTGGGGATATTTTTTCTCCTACTTCCAAGATAGCTTCTATTAGATTACTTTTTTTTCCCCTTGGAAAAATCGTAATTTTATTAATCATAACAAAATTACATTTTGTAGATGCAAAAGTGCATATGCGATAAACAACACAAAATTATGAAGTCAGAAACAAAAAAACCAAGAAATATAGTACAATTGGGGAGGAAATTATGTTTTCCTCCCCTTTTTCTTCTCTACTTTTCGCCACTCCCCCGGAGCTGGTGAGGATGAAAAAAGTACAAGAGAAGAGTCCCCATTATGCAAGGATTGTCCTTGTCTATATCAGAGTGATTTGGAGAATGTTATCTTTTAGCTCCACTCATGTCCTCTAAATCTGGTACCTTCTCCGCTAGAGAGTCCATGAATTCCTATGCTGCAATTTTTCTGGAATGTGGGGACTTATGTTCTTGATTGTTTTCCATTGGGGTGGCTATCGCGGCATCATCCCTGATAGGATCATCATATTGTTTATGTGGAGGGTTAATTGCCTCCTCGTCCTTTGTTTCTTCTTCTAGATTCACTGTGCATTGCCAGCCTCTTGTTTATGAACTTGTTTCTTGTTCCTTCTGTTTTCTCTTTTGATTTACGGACAATTATTATGGAGGTGTCCTGTTTGTTGACAGCCTTGACATCTGTAGGTTGTGTTTTCATAATCTAGTGGTTGTTTCCACTGAGTGTTGTTATGGATCAGAATTATACTGTCAGGTAGTCCTTGACTAAGATCAACCTCCACATAGATTCTGGAAAATGTATGAATGCATCTTTCAATTCGTTCCACATCTTGCTTGATGTATTTACCTATAGCATTCCCCATTGATGCAAAAACTTTGGGAAACCAAAAGTGTAATGGGAGGTTGTGAAGCCTGACCCAAACCGGCATTTTGGAAACCACCATAGAGGAGGGGTCAAAACTCGAGAACCAGGGGGTCAAGAAGAGTCTATCATTGCCCCAAAACCATGGCCCCTCATGGAGGACATATTCCTTTTCCTTGACCGTGTCGAATTTGACAATAAAGAAACCCTTGGAGCACAAAAGGATGTCACAATTTGTAGTCCATGTGGAGAAGATCCATTGTCTTAATGCATCTGTTTTAGGTCAAAAACCGTTGAATCTGTATATGAAAACCAAGGAAGAATAATCAAAATGACAATTGTTTACCTCTAGTAAATCGATTTGCAGTGCTGGAGTCTGTGATCTTTGCTCCACAATGTAGGGTCTAGGTAGATCTTGTGTTGGTGTTGGCTTGTCGGTGGCTTCCCCCTTCCCTTTGACAACATCCTTGAAAGAACCAATGCCTTTTGAGGAGGAACCAAAACTTCCTCCTCTCAGCCTTGTGCTTAGAATGATGGTTGTGCCTCGCACAATGCCATAGAACTATACTGTAAAATTATCCTGTAGAATTTTACCTGCGTGTATCAAGCTTAGAAGGTTTGCTGGGATGCCTAAATCTTCTTGTATTTCATCCTTTATACTTTTTATTAGCATTCCTATCCAGATTTGCTTGCAGATAGTATTTACTCACAGGGTTCTGATGAAAATTTGTGTCTGTTCCTGTTTTGGGTCCTTGAGGGCTAGCTTTGGTTTTTTACCCCCTGAAACTTCTGCTATTTGGGTCACAAATGAAAATAGGGGAGCAGGTTCACTGAGGTTATTTTTCCTTTGCTCAAGTAAAATATCCACAGGTCCTGTGCGTAATAGGGGAATCTTGTCCACTGGATGTATGTCAATTTTGGAGGGGATGACCCAGGACTTTGTATTCTTCTCAGCCTTGAGATCTTACTCCCGCATCTGTTTGGAGGTGTACATGGGAACATCGAGACACTTGAACCATGGCCCAATGCTCTCGCCCCTTCCATGTTTATCGGTCTTTCCCTTAAAAAATTCCACAGGACAATAGTTCGATCATCCCTCCCCATTAAGGATCTCGAAAAAACTTCTAGATGAGAATAATCCCCAACATAATGATGCTACAGAAGGAAAAATAATTCATATTTCCCCACTACTAAGAGGAGACTCACCTAGGGAAACGTTAATAAAAGGAACCAGCGAAGGGAAAAACGTGGAGAGAGGATTACCCATGCAACAACGGCTTCACCATTTCTCTTCGCCCACAACAACAGGTAAAAATATTCTTTTGCGGCTATGGGCTCAGATCTTTGAGCTGCAGAAAGAATGCCCTTCGTTGTCTTTTGTCTGTCCACCAAGCAAGATCCTTCCATACTCACATGCTCCCCTGTTTCATGAGAAAAACTCGGAATAGTATGCCATATTTCCAAGAAAGTCTCCGCTAGAGAAGTCATTCTATGGCTGCAAAAGAAGTTTTTCTTTTTAGAAATATTAGTGCCCAGAAACCCCCAGCTTCCATAGTCCACTACAGTGGATGGAGCCTTGGCGATGGGGCCAAACTGTAGGGGGAAGGAGCGTGAAAACCTAACGAGAGCGAGCGCCATATTTTTCTCAAAACCTTGATCTTCTATTAGATTACTTTTATTTGTTGCTATTGGTTTTTATTTTGAGGTGGAGAAGATGGATGTGAAGACAACATTTCTTCACGGGGATCTAGAAGAACAGATCCACATGAAGCAACCTGAAGGCTTTGCGGTGAAGGGTAAGAAAGAACTGGTATGCAAGTTAAAAAATTCTTTGTATGGGTTAAAAGAGTCACCAAGGATGTGGTATCGGAAATTTGATACATTTATACATGGACTTTGCTTCACCAAAGCAAAGTAGATCACTATGTGTATTTTAAATTAATTGGTGACCATGTTATTTATTTGTTCTTGTATGTGGATGATATGTTTCTAGCTGGAAATGACAAAGAAATTATCTAGGATTTGAAGACCCAGTTTTCCTCCAAATTCGCCATGAAAGATCTTGGTGTTGCAAACTATATTTTGGGCATGGAAATTGAACAAGATTGGGCAAAGTGGAGGCTCTCATTAAAATAGAGGAAGTATGTTAATACAATACTCCATAGGTTTAATATGCAGGATAATAAACCTGTGAAGGTTCCTATTCTTAGAGGTGTAAAGTTATCCGTTGAACAATGTACCAAGACACAAGAAGAGGAAGAGGACATGTTTCGTGTTCCATATGCAAGTGCAATCGGTAGCTTGATATATGCAATGGTCTATACTAGACCATACATTGCACATGCAGTGGAAGTATTGAGAAGATTTATGTCAATACTAGGGAAGGAGCATTGGATAGCAGTGAAGTGGGTTTTCATGTATTTGCGTGGCAGTAGTGATTATGGTTTGTGCTTCAAAGGAAGAATGGGATTAGACAGAGTTTTGTACAATTATGGCTTTGTTGATGCAGATTGGGATGGAGATCTGGATCAGAGAATATCTACAAGTGGGTATGTGTTAACCTATTTGGAGGTGCAATCAGTTAGATGAGTAAGAAATAGTCTGTAGTTGCACTTTCAACTATAGAGGTAGAATACATGGCAGCCACTCATGCAAGAAAGGAATCAGTTTGGTTTTAGAGATTGTGTTAAAGTATGGGGTTAGTACAATGAGATATAAGGATAGACTGTGACAACCAAAGTGAAATTTTCTTGGCAAAGGACCTTGCTTGTGATTCAAAGGCAAAGCACATTGATGTTCAGTATCACTTTGTGAGGGATATGGTTTAGGACAAAAAGGTGTTGCTAGTAAAGGTGAACACTTTGAAGAATACTGCAGATGCATTGACAAAAGTCTGTTAACAATGAGAAGTTCTCTTGGTTTAGAGAAACAATGGGGGCTGCAAGGTTGGATCAATGACTAAGCTCTCTGGTGGCCCTTTATGGAAAGAAAACAACAAGTGGGAGAATGTTGGGTTATGTTATATTCTTTCCATGACTACCCTATATTATGTGGGTAGACCTACCTATGGTTTTGTGCATGGATTTCACACATGGTTTTTTGTCCATGGTATTTTGTAGATCCGTTCAAGGGAGCTATGGTTATGTTCTAATCTAGGTTTAATGGATTGGCGTTTATTGATGCTTTGACATGTATATATATGTATTGTAACATTGAAAGGAACATAATGAAAATCAATCTGGTAGTCTCAGTTTTTGGATTTAGGGGAAAATACCTTTGTATATTTGTTTCTTGTTTTATTCTCTCACCATTTTTTATTTTTTTGTTTTTAGAATTCGCATGAAGGTAATTTTTGTATAGGGTTAAAACCTACAAGTAGTGGGTAACAATTCTTTACCATAATCTTGTTCAATGCACGAAAGTACACACACATGCGCCATGTTCCGTCCTTCTTTGCACCAAAACAATAGGTGAACAAAATGGTGAAGAACTTGGCATAATGATCCTCTTATCCAAGAACTCTTGATTTTTTTTTATTTTTTTTTGGCACTTTCCATCACAAAAATCTTGTACATGCCAATGTTAGGAAGAGGACTATCTTGCTGCAACTATATCTCATGTTGGATTCCTCTCTTGTGATGAAATCCTTTTGGTTCCGGAAACATATCAGCATATTGGTTAACAAAGTCAACCAATACAGATTTCAATCTTGAATCACAACCTTTAGAAGCTTCATTATCAACATCATTCTTGGGTTTGATCATTAGAAGCACAAAATTCTTTCTTGAATTCACTAGTATTTTCATATGCTCCATATTAACATGTGAAAGATCTAGTTTCTTGCTATGAGCTCCCACAATATATTCCACTCCATCTTTGAACAAATGGTATTTACTTTCATGTCTATGGAAGATATATTTTCTGTCATAGAGATACAGGATTCTCAAAACTATACCACATATGTCTAATGGCACAACATCAAGATGCACTTCAGCTATGAAATTTGCAGTAATGGCAAATTTCAGTTTACACTTTCTAGTTACTTGCAATTGTGCACTGTCACACACCCATCCCAATGGATATGGTTTTTGATGTGGAATTGTTTCCAAGTTTCAAATTTTGACAATGTTTTCAGAGATGAGATTGGCTTGAGAGCCACTATCAAGAAGAGTATCAATTTTTCTAGGTTTTGGGATCACCCTTATGTGAAAATGTTCTATCTTCTTCTTTTCATTTGGAGTTTCATTCTATGGATTTGGAGTACTAGTGTTAGCAATGGATTCATTTCCCGTCACAACCATGGCTGTAATTTTAGTTTCATTACCTGAATCGGATCCCAAATCCTATTGAGTGGTTGCAATTGTCTTTAGTTTTACCTTATTGATGAATTTATTTGGTTTCATTTTGGGATGAAGATTCCAACAATGACCTTCACCGTGACCTCTTTCGAACAATGCTTGCATGCTAATTTCTCTCCTTCTTTCTTAATAGATGCAATTTTCTTTTCCTTCCCTCTGACACCATTTTCTTTTCCTTTACCCTTAAATGGATTTTTACTACCCTCTTTTCAAGTGTTTTCCCTCTTACCTCAGGATGAGTGGTTTTCACGCTCACCTCATCTAGATTAGTCCACCTATGTACTTCAACAGCATGTCTTGTGATTGCAAATCTACACCTAACATTAGAGACATTTTTTTGAATTCTTGGGTGTAATCTTACACATTTTGAACTTTAAGTTGTCTAAACCTATCCCAATTGATGATGGCTTTCTGCATATAATCTAGAGGGTAGAATTGTATTTTAATTGCAGCAATGAAATCAGAACAAGAAATTGAGATCTTACCATGTTTTTTTATTATCTCTTCTTGTGTCTTTGATTCCCGCCAAACTAGTGCTACACCCTCCAGCCCTGAGGAAGATAATTGAATCTTTATGTCATCCTCTTGAAGGTTTTTAATTCTGTAATAGACCTCTAAGTAACAAACACAATTCTCAAGCTTCTCTGCATTCACTTCACTAGTATACCTGGGCAATTCAAATTTAACATCAAGTTTTAATAAGGTTGATTTACCAGTTCCTTTTGAGGTATGTTGATGAGTATAAGGGTTGTGTTAGTGTAAGAGGGTGAAGATGCATGTGAAGAAGAAGATGAAGAAGATGGTGGAGAGGGTGGAGGTTTACCTCCATTTCCATTACCTCCTCCTCTTGAAGAAACTTATCCTTCAACAGGTTTGAAAATTTCACCCATCAGTATGGTATTCCTCTCTTCATAGAGGACCTTAACAATCTTTGTCATATCAAAGAAAGCCTTCCTGAAGACCTTCTAGCCTCTCTTATGTTTGTAGGTTCTCCTTCATGAGACATGGTCACTGGAGTCTCAGCTGCAACTTGAGGAAGAACTAGTGGTGGAGATTGTGGCAACTTTTCCCTCCTTCCCCTTAACCGAACTTCAGGGCTTTCAACTATCTTCCCTTCTCCTCTCTTGAGTTTCAACCTTGTAAGCATAATGTTCACTTGCAAAACAGTTAAATCCTTCTTGCACAAATAAAACCAAGAGCTCTGATACCAAGCTTGATTTAATTGAGAAAATTAGTTTTGATGTTCTAAAATTCCTTTTCATACTATATTAAAAGTGCTTGAGGATTTATGAAATTATTTACAAGTGTAAACATGGGTTTTTGAGTGATTTTATGTAAATTGTATGTGCAAATTAACATAAACAAATGACTAAACAACAACATATAACATACATAGAAATCACGATAAAAATATCACAACAGCACATGATGAAGGAGTTCACCCCTCTTGGGATACATCTCCTTGGTCCAACTTCCAATGACCTAGCCCTCTCTTTTATTCTGAAAACTGTGAATACATCAATTTACAATGGTTAGAAAGCTCTGAAACCTCTTCCAATGGCTTCAGAATGCACTAAGATTCCTATGTAGATTCTTCTGCTCCTGATATGTTAAAAAACTTAAGAAGTTTTGGCCTTTCCCAATATTCTGCTAATCGCACTACAAATTCCCTAAAATGTGGCACCGCCCTACAAGTTTTCCCCAAAACACACTAATGGAGCAACAATTTCGTCAAATTTTGGGTGAATTTGTCGAATGCGTTAAATTCCCTCTAACACCTTATATTTGAAAATTGTGGCGATATAGGGGCCATGTGCCTAGGGATAAGGTTAGTGGCCCGACCTATCGGTTGGGCCCTCATTCCCCTTCCATTGTTGGTCATATGTGGCTACGAGACCAAGGATCAACGTCCATGGGCTGGCCCCTACCCCTGATTAGCCCAGTCATACAACTTAAATAGAACTAGCAAACAATATATGTTAAAAAATATGTGTATGGTGTATTGGTGGAAGGCTTTGTTGGGCTATTATTGGGCACAGGTTTGACTCCCACTACCTTTTCTCTGACTTGACCCATAAATTTGGTGGCCCCTGGGATGCCATGTGGCAACCTCTGGTTGGGCCACTTGTCAGCTTGTGGTTGGCCACCAATGAACCATTAAAAATCCACCAAATGCACCCATGAGAATGTGCCACTTCGCACAACGTGATTTTCTAAGCCCATTGACTTGTCAACCTTCCACATACACCTACGTAGTCAGTGCCACAGCAGTCATACAGACTATTAACTGGGCCGTCAAATTTTTTCGAAAATTTCCCTATTTGGGAAAGTGAATAGAACATGATTCTGGGAGCATATGGTGTTCGTTTCATGCGAAACAAGTTGCGCCAGATTTAGGATGACAAGGACTACATGGTCATTTAGGTTCCACACCAATCTGACAACTTCGAATTTTCAGGTACTTTTTTGAGCACTTAATCGCTGGAGGTGACCGTAGAAAAGAAAATTCAAAGACTCTCAACTTTTGGAAGCTCAAGGATTGTAATTTGAAATGTGACAAAGGCTAGGGAAAGAATGAGCTCTTTGTCTCTTCCTATAAATCTAAGAGTGCTTAGTTATGCTTCCTAATTTGAAAAGTTAGAATTCTACTATATTCTTAGACATTTGGATACCAAAGCAGATGAGATTTACAAAAAAGGTTCTACCATGGAGCAAGGTAGACATGCAATGGAAAATATTCCAATTCCATAGTTCTTATGGCTGTCACAAGTTTTGAAAGGGTGGTTAGGGGCTCCTTCACTCCTATTATTTACATGAATTAATTTTGGATATACTTTCTTCAAAGGAGCAAGGACACAATGAAGTTCACTCTCATTGCAATTATGGGTAGATGGCATGTTATGAAGCCTCATTTTTGTAAGGTGGTCGAAGATCTGATAACTGATCACCGACCATTTCCATATATCTAATCTATTTATTCCTTGTCCTAGATTATTAAATGGGACCTCAAGTGGATTACCTCCCTCATCACCTTGTGAAAGTGGTGTATTTTCCATTTATGCTCTCATTGGTGTAGCTTTTAACCCTGTACAAAATTAATTGCAAACAAATTCTTAAAAAATAGAAAATGTACAATGGTGAGAAACACAAAACAAATACACAGAGATTTTCCCCTGGATCCTAAAAACAAGACTACCAGATTGATTTTTCATTATGTTCCTTTCAATGTTACAATACATATATATACATGCCGAAGCATTCATAACACCCAACCCATTAACCCTGGATTGACATAATCGTAGTTCCCTTGACTAGATCTACAAAATACAATGGGCAAAAGACCATCACGCCCAAAACTATATGCAAAGTGCATGCACAAAACCATAGGTAGGTCCGCCCACCTAATATTGGGTCCAATTTTTTTTCGCAGGTCGTTGCCCTAGACCTCGTACAGGGGGCTTACCGTCCCCGAGAAAACCCCTGACAGGGGGGGTTGCGCCCCCCTTATGACCCCAATGCTGCACCTGGTGCAATGAACAAGGGCTTCTGTGGCCCCCCCTGTGACCCTCCGTGTGTGCAACTAGTCATGGAAAAAATATAACACGCACTCAACAATTGGTGGGATCTAGTCTAGTTCTTCTTGGTTGTGATGTTAAGAGTCTCAATTGGAAAAAATGAATTTATAACAACCGACTTATAGCATACCATTCATGTCATTCCTCCATCTAACCAATATTTAGGTAAAGGAGACATGTATTGAACTGATGGTTGACTCACGATTTTGTAGGGGCCTTGTCTATATAATGAGTCTCTGACTTCCTCATAACGCAAATGAGTTCTTGG
The DNA here is from genome assembly GCA_000404065.3 of Pinus taeda. Taxonomy (NCBI): domain Eukaryota; kingdom Viridiplantae; phylum Streptophyta; class Pinopsida; order Pinales; family Pinaceae; genus Pinus; species Pinus taeda. The sequence goes on from APFE030328575.1 coordinate 28,214, forward strand.
TTCATGCTGGTTTAGTTGCACGCTCCTCCTTCAATTTTGATCAAATAATTGGGTGCTCAGTTTTGGTTTCATAATCGCCAATTCTCCCATCCCTCCAGATAATATTGAGGCCACTCTAGTGTTAGAAAATTGTTGGATTCTTCACAATCTTTTCTCATCTCGATTTCGAAGCTTGAGGATATGATTGAGAGGCTACATATGTCGTTTCAACTATTACTAGAAGCCAAGCTTCTTCGTTAGCAAGCTGATATGGAATAGATAATCGACGACCTTATGGAAGAACTCCACGTTGTTGGTGAATGATTAGTGGCCTTAGAGATTACTTGGACTAGTAATCCCTTGAATATTGTGGGTGAGGAAGGCACCAACATTGCTTTCGGAGGGAAGAGAGCTCATTGATTAATATTCGATGGTACTAATGTGAACAATCAATGTTAACTTTAATGCTCTGAATTTTTGTATCAAGCTCCACGTTTATATTTTTCTATAATACATTGTAAAATTTGTTATATTCTGGAAATTTTTTGTAGGATATACATTGTCAATGTATTTAGGATAATATGGAGTGGTGAACCTAGAGAACACTCTCTAGTTTACAATTGTTTTCTTTTGGAAAAACCATATAAGGGCTCTGATCCCTCATGTTTATTAATGCAAATCCTTTACCCACTCTATTTAAAATAATTAATAATAAATAATTATATTTAAATAGAATAACACATTATTAATTATTAAAAACAAATATTTTATTATATTATATATTTAATATTATATTTATATATTATATAATATAATATATATATATAATAATATTAAACACAAATAATTTATAGTCATGATTTTTATTTTGTAACTTTATATGGATGGATATATAACAATATATAAATTCCAAATATCATAAGTATTATAGCAAACATTTATAAAGTAATAATCTTTTTAACAATATAATTGTTGACTATAAAATCATTCTGTTTTTTTATACATGAATGTATTAAATTTAACCATTCAATTTTTAAAAATATAAGAAAAATAATATAATATGATTACCATACATGTATAAATAACATAAATAAAACTAAAATATAAAAAATAAAGTATAAATTAACACATAAATAGAGCTAAAATATGAAAATACAAACAAACGACCATAACAATCATAGAGAGTCCCAATTTGCATTCTGCTCTAAATGGAAAAGGTAAAGATTCCCTTAGAAAGGGTAAATATTCCCTTGGTTTTTTACTCTAAGTGACACAATTGTCCATAACGTTGATAGTTGGTGTTGTACTAGATGAGACTTTTACGGAGTATAACACAGGGACAAACTTATGTACCAAATGGGGCTTTTCTGGAGGAAAATAAAAGAGAATAGGGTTTCCTCTTACCCCTGCTAAGATGCCAAGTGTATTTTAGTCCCTTACCTCGGCAGTTCTTGTCATTCATGTTGCACTTTTCTTTTAGAATCATTTTTTTCAAAATTGGGTTTTATAAATCTCCTCCAAAAACATCTTTTTAGATTTTGGACTTTCTTAAGAATGTCATAATGAGTTTTTTTAATATTGTGGACAAATATTTCTTCAATTGAATTAATGTACCATAAATAAACAATGATGGTGAGGTGTAAAGGGTATGATTTTTTTTTATTGAGAAGCCAAGCTAACTATTCCTTTGACTTTTTACTTTAAGTCACACAATTGTCCATAACGTTGATAACGTTGGTGTTGTACTAGATGTGACTTTTATGTTGTATAGCACAGGGACAAACTTATCTACCAAATGGGGCTTTTATGGAGGAAAATAAAAGACAATAAGGTTTCCTCTTACCCTTGCTAAGATGCCAGGTGTCTTTTAGTCCCTTATCCCTATAGTTCTTATTATTCATGTTGCACTTTTCTTTTAGAATCACGTTTTTCAAAATTGGGTTTCATAAATCTCCTCCAAATTTTTTTTTTAGATTTTGAACTTTCTTAACAATGTCATAACGAGCTTTTTTGAATATTGTGGATGAGCAAGAAGTTATTATCATGTATCACCTCCTCTTTCACCATGCCCATTTAGACATAAATGTTTCTTCAGTTGAATAGAATGATGGTGAGGTATAAAGGGTATGATTATTTTTTTATTGAGAAGGCAAGCTACTTTGAAGGAACGTAAGGGAAGGCATGTTTATAACATTTTTTTATAATATTGTATGGTTTTCATGCTATCTTGAATGACTTTTTCCACATATATATTTTCAAGGAATTAAAATATGCCAATACTTCTACCTTAGAAGTGCCTAGAATCACTCTACATTTATATATATTTTTTCAAAGAATTACTATGATGTATGTTAATGCTACTGCTTTATGTTGTCCACATTAGACGTGTTTTCGATTCTAAGATAATCTTTGCTTTTCTATTCTCTACCTTACCTTCAATTCTTGATTTGTCGAGTATGCAATGCTTTCAACTTGTTGATTTATATCTCTATGATGTTGTGTAAGTGAATTTAGAATTTGGATCCTATAATTTTTCCATGACCCTTTTTACACTTGTGGAAGTGCCTTTCCACTCTATAAATTATGTTGGATATCCTAATAATTAGGTCATATTGTGATCCTATGATTGACTATGCCACTTTTGTTTTGTATTTTTAACGATTTAATAGAAATTGAAATAAAAATTATGTTGGATATTCTAATAGTTAGGTCATATTGTGATCCTATGATTTACTATGCCACTTTTGTTTTGTATTTTTAATGATTTAATAGAAATTGAAATAAAATCACATTATTCAAAATCTTAACCATGCTAACATATCAAATAATCTAAAAGAATAAAAATATATGAAGAACAAAAAATATTTACTTTGGAAACCCATATAGGAAAGGAAACATTTAATGAAAGATGTGTCTTCTATTCTTTGGTATTACAAATTTTATAATATAGATTACACAACTTTTAAGTTTATCGTGACACTATAAGACATTGTGGCATTCTATAGTCCTCTAAAATATGATCCTATTTACTTTTTCTATTAATATCTCATCTACACATCAATTTATACTATGATAATTGATGGCTAATAGAAAAGTGAACCTTTTCCCCTCCTTTTGTTAAGTTTTCGAAAGCTATACTTTGTTGAGACAATAGGTTCATCATACTTTTATATCTTCTCGAGATGGTAAGTTGGTAAATAGTCAACAAGGAGTGTTGATTTGGGCATATGACTAGTTGGTAAACTATTTGACCATGATAGTGAATTGATGTGTCGGTTGAGGCTGAAATCAAGTAGTGTAGTGCATATCCTAGCCAATAAATGTTTACTATTGTTAGGATATTTAGACACTTAAGTGTTATTTGAGATCAATTTGGTCTAATGTGCCTTAGTATTCATTGGTATGTTTCTTTAGTAAGGTGTACATTTTTTTGGATGCATTAGTATTCATTTGTAGTTATGTATTTAGATGGCTTTCATATGTTCTAGAAGTAAACTATTTTGATCTTCTCCTTGATACTAATAACTATATTGGTCCATGTATTAACATCACCTGGTGAAGATTGATTGTGAAAAAATTTAATGTTTAATATTTTGTTTTGTGTTAATATATTGTCTCAAGTGGCCATATGTCCCTTTTTGATGGTTTCAACCACATTAAAAATTTCTTTATTAATTGTTGGGGGCCTGAATTGTTGTTGTCACTACTATTAGTTGACTTCATTATACGCTCCAAAACCCCCATTATTTCCATAATATACTTATTTCTTATGTTTACTAAAGGAAAATCATGCAAAAGGGATTAAGAGGTAAAAAATGTGTTAATTATTAATTATCCATACTTTTGGATGAATTAAAGAGGATAAATTTAAATTTTGGCCACTAAAGAACGTTGATGAAGATAGGTCCTTAATGCATTCAAGTTCCTACAACCACATTCCATGGTTAACCTACGCGTGCACTCATAAGATGGGAGTGAGTACATGGGTTGTTTTCACAACATCCACGGGAAGTTCCCTCATATGTGAAATCATAATAATGGTCATTAATGGAACCATACGCTAGTAATTAATCCAACGGTAAACTAATTTTCACACACAAGAAAAAGAGGAAAAATAGTAGTTGATATCCTTGTCCTGCGTACCAAATTCACCTAGCTTGAGTGCGACCCCACTATTCTAGATCATTACTATTCTGTATTTTTACAAATATGGTTAAACCACTATATTGTTCCTTATCTTAACTCTATAGTGATAAGTTTATGGATATCATGTTATGCCCTGTAATCTATAAAAGCAACACCAAGGTCTTCGAACCTAGTTAGTTGTAGTTGATTCTCGAATTTTATATTGTAAAATGATTGCACAAAAATCATTGGGACAATTCAACTACTTGAGTAATGTAATCTTCGAACCTTTAATAGAAAGACCATTGTTGGTGTTCTTCACATTTATAAGTATTGAATTTGAGAGTAACTTAGGGTTTATTTAGGATAACATGTGTTGGTTGGAAAGGGACCACCAACATAGTTTTGTTTCCTCCCTCTGCGTTAGATTCTTTGTTATTAAGCTCTATTGTGTGTTAGTTTGAGACTTATAGACATAGTTTTCATATGAACTTGTATGCATCAACTATGTTCATTGAATTTATATTTTTCTTGATGCATGAACAATGTCCTATGCTTTTATGTACATAGTATTAGTCTTATGTAGCATAAGAATCAAATTGCTATATTAACTTGATGACTGAATAAAATGATTATGGTTGAATGAATTTTTGGTGATTATATTGTGTGTGTTTCTAAAGTAGGTTTGGTTTTTAATTTGGTTTCAGATTGAATTTTTGTTGTATAGGCATAAGTATTCATTAAAGTAGTGTTGATGTAATGTAATCCTTCATGGCGATATAAACACCACTTGAGTGTGAATTACTACACAAAGTAAGTGAAGGGGTCTTATGTCATTCCCCAAGGATCACCCTAGTCAATATTTTTATCCTTTTTTATTTGATAAAAAGATGGTCATTGACAAATATCTGAGTACTCTTTTACCTGGTATGAATCACCTGATAGTTGGGATGATAAATTCTAGGAATATATTGTGACATATGATGCAAATATTTGTAATATGTGTTTAAGTCAAGCATGTTTTTGGCATTATGATATAGGTGTTGTCCTTGATGGTAACTCATTCAAAGGTATGATACAGGTGTTTTCCTTGATGGCAACTCACTCAAATGGCAGATCATAGTGCAGCAGGTCAAGAGAGAGGTATATGTAGGTTAACCTTGATGAAAGTGCATATACACGCAGACTATCAGAACAAAATGTGTGTATACGTACACACGCAGGTTCACAGAAGGAAAGGTGCATACATGTTGGAAAACTAAGTTTTGGTCTGTGGTATTTGGTCCATGGTATTTGGTCCGAAGTGTTGACCCCAGGTATTGGGTCCAAGGTATTGATTCTACATGGTTTTGGACCATGGTATTGAGAGAGGCCTAAACCTATATAAGGAGAAGATCATTAGGCCAAGAGGGGTAAGTGAGCAAGTGATCAATATTTGATGAAGCGTGAGATCTAGTATGCTGGTTATGGGTTTGTGATGATTTTCTTGATCTGAACCAAGGAGGCACCTATGCGGTTGATAAAGGCTAATGGACTGGGATCATGAAGACTAAAATGCATTATCTTTATATGGTATGATCATGAATAGATCTGAATACTAATGCATGTTTTATCACTTCTATATTATGTTCTAGGTATATCTAGAGTTGAAATTTGCAGCGAAGGTATAAGTAATTATTTACAGATCTGTACGCGGGTTCTCTCTGGTGAAAGGGTCTATACATGCTAGTTCAACACAATCAAGTAGTGTATACGTTATGAGATTTGATATTTGAGGTTGCAGTTGGTTCTTGTGGTTGTTGCAGAGTTCTAGTCTCTACTCTGTGTTCTGGTGACTGTGTTTTGATGACAGGGTTTCAGTGATTCAGAGGTTGGGTGATTCAAAGTTAATGATTGTATTGTAGTGGTGATTGTTTCGTATTTATGGATCTAGTCTAAAAATTTACAAAACGAGGTCCCTAGAAGAAAAGAGAAGGTTGTAGCCTTCTGTAGGTCAGCACCTACATACTAGTACATCAGCTAGTACAAGAGCTAAGGGGGTTGTAGCTCCCTTCCAGGAGAAGCTGGAGAATGAGAGAAGGTTGTAGCTTTCTGCAGGTAGAAGCCTGTGTACTGGTATAAGACTGCACCAGTATAGAAATATTGTAAAAAAATGTTTCTTATTAAAAGAAGATAGAGATGAATTGCAGCAAGTGGTTTTCACCCACATTGGATTTCCACCTTATATCATGGTGTTCATGTGTTCTTCTTATGTGTGATGATATGTTATGTTTTACTGCATTTGTTTACTTTTTATATGGTTAATAATGTTCTAATGCACTCATTTAAGATCAACTAACTGAATTATAAGTTTACTAGATATACGCTAGTTGCATTAAACACAGTTGCGTGTACACACAGGTTCCCTTAACTGAAGTAGCGTATATGAATCTAGGTATGGAAATGAAAAAGTTAGTGATTTGATAATACTGATCCCCCCCCCCCCTCTTAGTATTATTTCCAACAATTGGTATTAGAGTAGGTCCTTCAGAATAAGCTTGATCGCTTGAAGGAAGATCCATCAGGATGAGTAATCACGAAAGAGAGGGATCCATCAGACCACCAATCTTTGATGGGAGAAATTTTGTCTACTGGAGGATAAGAACCACAACATATCTACAATCACTTGGAATAGATGTTTGGGGAATCGTGGAAGGAGGATATACATATCCATTAGCAACTCCTACAGATACGGCAGATAGAAAACAATATGAACTCAATGCCAAAGTTGTTACTATCTTATTGGGAAGTTTGTCACAATCAAATTCGTCAAGTTCATCCAGTGCAAATCAACTAGAGAATTATGGGATAAAATCATTGTAAGCTACAAAGGACATGATCAGGTAAAATGTGCTAAGCTACAAACTCTCAGAAAATGGTATGAAACTCTTAAGATGCATAGTAATGAAAGCATAGCTAATTACTTCGTGCGTATAGATGAGATTGTCAATTGTATGAGGAACCTGGGTGAAGAAATTAAGGAAGTTGTCTTAGTTGAGAAAGTTTTGAGATCCTTGTCTACTAAATTTGAATCCAAAGTGTCTGCCATAGAAGAAAAGGAGGATCTACAAAAGATCACAATGACGCAGCTTCACGGAATCTCAACTGCTTTTGAGGTGAGAAAAGGAGGACCATCAAATATGAGAGAAGCCACATTCGAAGTATCAGCGAATGGAAAAGAAAAACTCAGTGAATCAGGATACATTTCAGAAGAAGAATATGAGGTAAATTTTGTCAAGAATATTGAATGGGGATCTGGAAGGTTCAAAGGTAAGCTACCTTTCAAATGCTTTTCATGTGGTAAAGTTGGTCACTATGCTGCTAGATGCCCTCATAACAAAGAAAAGATGTCTGAAGAAGGGAATAGAAGTTATTATACTCATGATAAAAGCAATGAATCATCCAATAGTGATGAGGACATTAGACTTCTCATGGCATATCAAAATAAGGACATAGAAATAGAAGAAGTTACTAGATTAAAAGAACAACTGGGGATACTAACCAAAGTAAGGGAGCAGCTGCAGGGCGTAGTAAAAGATTAGAGCATAACAATTCAGAGACTTGAATCTAAGATCCTCTCTCTAAAATAAGATCTTAAAGAATCAAAGAAGCAGAATAAAGAAGCTCTTGAAGAACAAGAACATGAAGTGCTCGAATTAAGGCAACAAGTGGAAGAATGAGGAAAAGTTGAAGAAAACATAAGGAAGCAATATCTAGAAAAGGAAGAACGACATCAGGTTGAGGTAAATATCTTAAAAGGTAAATTAGAAGAAACAGATAAACTGTTACGATTTCAAGACAGTACTAAGATTTTGGATGATATTCTTAGTAGTCAAAGATCTCCTGCTATCAAAACTGGTCTTGGTTTTTATGAAACTGTCGAAGGTGAATCTAGCTCACAAGGTGAGGAAAGGAATTCTAATGCAAAATCTGAAATGATCAACGAAGAGATAAGTGGTCAACCCCACCAAAAACCAAGGAAATAAATTCTTCAAAGAAGATCTTTTCCTCCTAACTATGGAAGTGATAGTTGGTTATTTCCTCAAATGAATAATGTTGAATGTTATGTATGTCATAACTTTGGACATATTGCAGCTAGATGCAGAAGTAAAATGGGTCAAGACCATCACACAAAAAGATCATCTCGCTCCAGGTACTTCAAGGGATATTATTTTTCTTGCAATATGTTTGGTCACAAAGCCATTGACTGCTATAGGAGGAATATGAAACATCTAAGATGTTATGCATGTAACAATTTTGGACATAAAGTAAGGGAATGCGAGAGAAAATTTCTAACTCCAAAATAAGAGGATCATACATCATCACAATTCCAGGTATTGAAGAAGAAAAAATTAGAGACAGAAAGGTGTGACATAACTTAGTTAGCTGACATAACAGACATTGGGGAAACTGAAAGTATAGACCTTCAGTATTCCAAATTGCATACGTAGATATTATGAAGATAAGTCATGTATATATGTGAGTTATAGGTTGCATAGTCATGTATATGGAGCCCTGAAGAAAAAGCAACAGAACGGACTCAGGAATTGGTTTGGTCATGGTCTATGATGGTTGGCACAGGCTCAGGGGAAGCATATGCTTCGAATAATGCATTGTTGGCATTATGGTTAGAAGTCCTTGGTGATGTTGCTTATTGACACATCAGAGAGAGGTATACACACGTTAACCTTGATGAAAGTGAATATACACGTGGGTTATTAGAACAAAAGGCATGTATACGTACACACGCAAGTTCACAGAAGGAAAGGCACGTACATGTTGGAAAACTAAGTTTTGGTCTGTGGTATTTGGTCTGTGGTATTTGGTTCGTGGTATTTGGTCCATGGTATTTTGGTATTGGTCCACGGTATTTGGTCTGAAGTGTTGACCCTGGGTATTGGGTCCAAGGCATTGGTTCTACGTGTTTTAGAACCATGGTATTCAGAGAGGCCTAAACCTATATAAGGAGAAGATCATTAGGCCAAGAGGGGTAAGTGAGCAAGTGATGAATATCTAATGAAGTGTGAGATCTACTATGTTGGTTATGGCTTTGTGATGCTTTTCTTGATCTGAACCAAGGAGGCACCTATGAGGTTGATAAATGTTGATGGATTAGGATCATGAAGACTAAAATGCATTATCATTATATGGTATGATCATGAATAGATCTTAATATCGATGCATGTTTTATCCCTTCTATCTTATGTTTTGGGTATATCTGAAGTTCAAAATTGCAGCGAAGGTATAAGTAATTATTTTCGGATCTGTACGCGGGTTCTCTCCGGTGAAAGGGTGTATACACGCTATTTCGACATGGTCAAGTAGCATATACACTATGAGATTCGATATTTGAGGTTGATGTTGGTTCTAGTGGTTGTTGCAGAGTTCTGGGCTCTGCTCTATGTTCTCGTGACTATTTTTTGATGACAGGGTTTCAGTGATTCAGAGGTTGGGTGATTCAGAGTTAATGATTCTATTGTAGTGGTGATTGTTTTGTATTTATGGATCCAGTCTGAAAATTTATGAAACGTGGTCCTTAGAAGAAAAGAGAAGGTTGTAACCTTTTGTAGGTCAGCATCTACGTACTAGTACATCACCTAATACAAGAGCTAAGGGGGTTGTAGCTCCCTTCTAGGAGAAGTTGGAGAATGAGAGAGGGTTGTAGCCTTCTGCAGGTAGAAGCTCGAGTACTGGTATAAGACTGCACCAGTACAAAAATATTGTAAAAAGAAGTTTCTTATTAAAAGAAGATAGAGACAAATTGCAGTAGGTGGTTTTCACCCACATTGGGTTTCCACCTTATATCATGGTGTTCATGTGTGATGATCTATTCTATTTTACTGTACATGTTTACTGGTTATATGGTTAATAATGTTCTCATGCACTCATTGAAGATCAATTAACTGAATTATAAGTTTACTAGATATACACTAGTTGCATTAAACACAATTGCGTGTACACGCAGGTTCCCTTAACTGAAGTAGCGTATATGAATCTAGGTATGGAAATGAAAAAGTTATTGATTTGATAATACTGATTCACACCCCCCCCCCCCCCCCCCCGAGTATGGTGGTGGGACTAAGGGATACAGATTGTAGGATCCTACTACTCACAAGATCATCATTAACAGAGATGTTAAATTTAATGAATCTTCACTTGAAAATCCAGATGTAGATGATAAATTTAAACAGGATAATGTATCTAAGCTTCAGCACATTCAGTTTGAAACCAGTTCAAACACTGATGATAGTCAAGATGAACAAGTTTCAGATGCAAGTCATGAACAAGTTTTAGATGCAGATCATGGACATGTTTCAGATGTAGATCATGAAGAAGTTCCTAAGGATAATAATCATCAAATTTTGGAAGTACCAGAAACATCTTTAAGGAGGTCCACAAGAATCAAACATCCTCATAAAAGGTATGATGATTATGTTACTTCAATTGCTTTAACCGCTAATGATGATGAACCTTTATGCTATCAGGAAGCTGTACAAGGTTCTAAAAGTGAAAAGTGGAAAGAAGTTATGAAGGACGAGATGATGGCATTAGTCAAGAATGACACATGGGATCTGGTAGAACTTCCTAAAGACAGAAAACTGTGGGATGTAAATGGGTTTACAAATTGAAAAGGGGTGTTAATGATACAGAGGACAGGTACAAAGCAAGGCTGGTCGCAAAAGGTTTTTCTCAGAAAGCAGGCATTGATTTTCATGAGATATTTTCACCAGTTGTAAAAATTGTTTCAATTCGAATTGTACTAGCATTAGTTGTTGTACTTGATTTAGAATTACAGCAACTAGATGTTAAAACTGCATTTTTACATGGAGATTTAGACGAGGAGATTTACATGGAACAACCAGAAGGGTTTGTTGAAAATCGCAAGAAGAAATTTGTCTGCAGGCTCAAGAAATCATTGTATGGTTTGAAGCAGTCGCCTCGACAATGGTACAAGAAATTTGATTCTTTCATGATGAGTCAAAATTATATAAGAAGTGAATATGATCATTGTGTTTACTTTAAGAAATTAGGTAATGGCCTGTTCATTATCTTAGTGTTGTATGTTGACGATATGCTTTTAGCAAGCAAAAGCATAATAGATATCAACAGGTTAAAGGCTCAGATGGCAACGACATTTGATATGAAAAATCTAAGAGCAGCAAGACAGATTTTGGGCATGGAGATTTTCAGAGACAGGAGCAATGGTAAGCTGTGGCTATCACAACAGAAGTATATTGAGAAAATACTCTTGAGGTTAGGTATGAACAATGTGAAGCCTGTTTTAGTTCCTTTAGCTTCCCATTTTAATCTTTCTTCTAGATTATGTCCTAATACAAATAAAGAAAAAGAATATATGTCTCAAATTCCATATGCCAATGTAGTAGGTTATTTAATGTATGCGATGGTTTGTACTCAACCAGATATTTCACATGCAGTTGGGGTTGTTACCAGGTATATGGCAAACCTAGGAAAAGAACACTGGTCAGCAGTGAAATGGGTGCATCGGTATTTGAGAGGCACAAGTGATTATTGTATCACTGATAGGAGTAGTGAATTTGTTTGCAGATATGTTGATTCCGATTTTGCAGGTGATTTGGATAAGAGAAGGTCAACATCAGGGTATGTCTTCACTCTTGCAGGTGGAGCTATTAGCTCGATGTCAAAGCTACAGAACATTGTTGCTTTATCCACTACTGAAGCAGAATATATAGTTGCTTCACATGCTTGCAAAGAAGCGATTTGGTTGAAAGGTTTGTTTGGTGAGTTTGGTAGGTTACACGACAACATCAAGTTATTTTGTGATAGTCAAAGTACAATTCATTTGGCTAAGAATATGACCTATCATAGTAAATCAAAGGATATACCTATCAATACCATTTGTAAGACACGTTATCACTGAAAGGGGTGTCTCTCTTGAAAAAGTGCATACAAAGGAGAACTGTGCAGACATATTCACGAAACCAGTTTTGTTAGAGAAGCTACATTGGTGTCTGGCTTCTCTTGGTTTGTAGAAAATATAAAATAATAAAGGAACAGGGTATCAGGCTAATTGTTGTCAAGGTGAAGATTGTTGAGATTTTTTGTTCATTAAATTTGGCAAAAATCTCATGTATGTGACAACAATAGGATTTTTTCCTAAATTAGCTCCATTTATTCTTGAGGAGGAGTTATTGCATCCTATATTTGTTGTGAGAGAATTTATGATTCAGTTTTCTACTCCCAGCTATAAAAATGTAAGCCCGTAGAGGATATTTGGGGCAGAGCTGAGAGTGTGTGAGGAATTAAATTGTTGTAATCTCCTGTTGAATAATAAGATTGTCGATGCCTCTGTTTGGTGGATGTAGCCCAGATTGGTTGGGTGAACCACGTTAAAAATATTTGTGTTATTTTAAGATTTTGTGTGTGCTGTGTATGCTATTTAATTTCCGTTGTGCTATGTTTGCTCCAACAAATTCCACCATCAACAATGAAGATCTCGGAAAACCTTTGAGGATTTTAGAGACATTCACAAGAGTTCACATAAATAATTTCTTTCCTCGTTCTTATTTTATTCATGGTAGAGTCTTTCAACATCAATGACAATTTCGATATGTCATGGGGAATAATTAAATTGTTGAACAATGTCCAAACGACGTGATTGACCATGGATCCAATCTCAGGTAAAGTATTTTATTTTTATGATCATAGATTTAGTATCATATAGATGTTTTAATTAATGATTCTCATTTCACTAGGTTCTAGTTTTCATTCCAAAGAGGAATACCTCTTCAAGAGTGTGAACATGATAATTAAGTTGATATGAGGGAATTCCGCAACAACAATACCCTTGTATTATGTAAGCAATTATTTTCTCCCCGGAAGGAAACTTTGAAGAATGATTTGTTATCAATTAATTATACCTAAATGTTGATATATTGTGTAGAGTGTCCCCTTGGCATTTTATTTCTCTTTCTGCAACTTTGCACTACATATAATGTATATGTATCAATGTTATGAAGCCTCCTATTTAAGGGACATGGAACAATGTCTCGGACATATAAGCAGCACTCTTAGGGTTAGAGAACTCAAAGAACTCACTAACTAAATAGTCAATCGCAAAATTAGTGTTTTTTATTTTAAAATTATTAGTGAGACACTAACAAATACAAAAAACAAAACACTTTCCATTAGGGGAATTATGTCACATCAAATCTCCCTTAACCAATAGAAAATTAGAAATAAGATTTCCCTAAATTAGAAAATTATTTTTGAATTTAAGAATAAATAAAAATATTAAATATTTTGTAGAAACGTTAGTTAAATTGAAAAAAACAAAAAATAATAGAATCAACACACTTTAACATAAAGTAAATACTATAATCCTCGAAAAAAATAACATTAACAAAATTATCTTATAAATTAAAATATTAAAAAAATATAAAAATATTTATACATTGTTATGGAGTACATTTGATTTGTTTCTCATTAATATTTGTAAAAATATAAATAAAAAATTTAAGACACTCTAATTAAAACATAAAACTGCTTACGCTAATAACTTAATAATTACAAATATTTTTATTTAAATATTATTTATTAAAATTACTCACTCCAAAATTATTATTTTTTAAATAACCGAGTGAAGAAGCATTTATTTTGAAGGAAAAACAAATGGGGTGGAGGAGCTTTCAATAAAATGAAAGTGGAAGATTTGGTTGTAATATCAAAAGAATTATTTTCATCAAACAAGATTATAAAGATATATTGAATGGAATTGAATTGAATTGATTGGATATGGTTATTTTTGTATTCATCTTTTTGTGATTTATAATGAATTAAGCAAAGTTTTTTTGGTAGAAATCATATAAGATAAATTTTTGGTTAACGCATTTGAAACCAGCTCTTATGGTTCATTATGAGGACCATATGAAGATACAGAGACACCAAAAGATCATATAACGACTAGTTTATGAAAATTAATATT
>APFE030328575.1:49058-66321 GCA_000404065.3 Pinus taeda
ATTTCACTATAAGTGTATATTATATTTAAAAATAAAATTACATTAGTAATATACGTTTTATTTCTCACTCCTTATAAAATAATCTTAGTTTGTCCAATTTTTCTTATTTCTTTTTAACTTCTCAAAATGATTCGCAGTAACACATTGTGAATTAGAAGATAAGAGATCAAAGCATTAGCCTTTGTTTCAATTAGAGGTATAGTTTCATTATGTCTTTTTGTTTTGCTTAAGGAAGCTTTAATTATCACAACTTCCCTTGAAGAGGAATGCCTTCGATGCATTTCTTTTACTATAATATGAAAAGAAGGAATGGATACATTAAAACTCAATGTTTTTTGAAGATGATTTTAAATTTACTTACTCGTTAATCATTTTCAATGAACTTATAGTATCTTTTTTCTATGAAGCTTTGTTTCAATTAAAGGTATAGTTTCATTATGTCTTTTATTTTCCTTAAGGGAGACTCGTAGTATTTTTTTTATGAGGTTTTGTTTCAATTAAAGGTATAGTTTTACTATGTCTTTTATTTTGCTCAGGGGAATTTTAATTATCATAACTTTCTTCGAGGAAGAAAGATTTCAATGCATTTCTTCTATTATAATATGAAAAGAAGGAATAGATAGATTTAAATGTTGGAGTCATGACTGTTGTTACACCAAAACTCGCAGGTGTTAGTAAACAAACACATTGCTAGATTTAAGCACATACCACAAAACATGCGGGGAGCATTCGATTATCTTTCTACATCGCCATTAACAGGGAGCATAACAATCTCCCTCCCAGCGCGAGCCACATGTCTTTCGAACCCGAGACCTTTGGTTCTGATACCACTTGTTGGAGTCATGATTGCCATTACACCAAAACCTGCAGGTGTTAGTAAACAGACACACCACTAGATTTAAGCACATGCCACGAAACACACATGGAGTGTTGTTCTGATACCACTTGTTGGAGTCATGATTGCCATTACACCAAAACCCGCAGGTTTTAGTAAACAGACACACCGCTAGATTTAAGCACATGCCACGAAACACAGACGGAGTGTTGCATTATCCTTCTGCATTGCCATTAATAGAGAGCACAACATTAAACTCAGACGGAGTGTTGCATTATCCTTCTGCATTGCCATTAATAGAGAGCGCAACATTAAACTCATTTTTTTTCTCATGACTTTAAATTTACTTATCAGTGAATCATCTCCAATGAACTTTTCCACCAAATAAAATTGTTTTTTTCTATATAAGAAATTGCCGAGTCTTAACCATCAAACAAAAATTCACTATATACACATCAAAAAAATTATATATTATAAAAAAATATATATTTCCTAAATCAACATTTACATCCAAATTCCTTCCACAATTTATTATATTTCAAATCCAATACTTTACATCTAAACTTCCCCTTAAATTTTTTAATTTAATTAATTACAAATTTACTTAAATCAATTTCAAATTTAATACCAAATATTTTTTTAATTTTTTATCATGTATTATAACGTATAAATGACGAATAAATGTCACCCAGCTACTCCAATATCTATTAGTTACCAGATAAAATTTATACAATTACACAAAACTTCACACATATTATAATAATATATAAAGATTTAATTTTAATATTTCTAATTACATATTACAAAATATTCCAGAATAAGATTTTCAATCAGATTGTGTGCAATGCATGGGTTAAACGAGTGTCAGCGTAAGAGTGCCTGCCTTAAAACTAACCAATCCCCTGTACACAGATTACGGAAAGTTTTGAACAATATAAAGAACCTTTGTGTACACATATTAAACAAGCTTCATAAGAATTTGAGTGGTTTAACAAAGTTAAATGGTTTTTATTTTTTATTGGGTAACTTAACACCGATTACTTAGCACTGATAAGGACCTTCGTAAAATCAAAGTTAAATGGGTTTTATTTTTTATTGGGTACCTTACACTTTAATTATTTGTTTATTTGGAATTTGTTACCTTTTTATATGTGTTTTGTATAATGATTTTAATGGATAATAACCGGTATTTCCTCTCTCTTTACTATATTAATATTAACCAGATATGGTAAATTTATAAAATTTATTTTTTAATAATAATGACAGTGAATTTGTTATAATTAAGTTAGGCATTAAACTGTTTTCAAAGTTGTATTAGGCATTAAACTGGTTTACCAGGCATTTTTGTTTATAGGACAAGTGACCTGGTATTTGACTGTTAAATTTTATTGATTTATGGAGCTTCTTATTTATGGCATAAGGAACATGTTATTGGAGTGTTATTGAAATTAATGAAAGTATATATTTTCCATTTTTTTTTTTTTTTTTAACTTATAATTTGTTAGAGAAAACACCCTTTTAAGTATTAGATCTCTTTAAAATTCTATAAAAAAAAGTTATGAAAAAAATTCTAATCCCTTAATTTTAGAAGTATAATAATTTTAATGATATTCTTTCTGATGATAATAATTAATGGTTTATAATCTTTACTTTCCAGAATAGATTTAAATTATATCTGAAATTTATAAAAATAGATATATTTTTTTCTTTTTCATTTTTCAACTAACTAAATAATATAATTGAATTTTTAGATAGTAAATCTTACCCCTCTCTGTCTTGTTCCAACTAACTAAATAATATAATTGAATTTTTAGATAGCAAATCTTACCTCTTTTTGCCTTGTTTGAATTTTTAGATAGCAAATTTTACCTCTCTCTGCCTTGTTATTTGTTGTTTACTTTTTCTCCTAGTTTATTATTATTCTCCTGACTTCTTCCTGGGTTGCCTTTACTATTATTCTCCTGACTTCCTCCTGACTTGCCTTTTTTCTAATTTTAAACTTATAATTGGTTAGGAAAAACACATTTTTAACCATTAAACCATTTCAAATTCTACAAAAATATATATATATATATATATATATATAAATAATCTAATCCCTTAACCTATCAATCCTACTAGGCACCAATTTGATGGAACTTTGTTGTGTCTAATAATTTTTAATGGTTAATAATCTGTACGCACCAATTTGAATGAAATCTTTGTTGTGTCTAATAATATTATTAATGGTTAATAATCTGTATCTTTTCAGAGTAATTTAAATTATATCTAATATTTATAAAAATAAATAGTTTTTTTTTTCTTCTTTCCTTTTCGTTTTTCAAGTAACCAAATGATTTAATTGAATTTTTGGATCGCAAATCTTACCTCTATTTCCCTTATTCGTTCATTCTCGTTTGTTGTTTACTTTCTCTCTTGGTTTGCTATTATTCTCCTGGCTTCCTCCTGGGTTGCCTTCAAACACAATGAAAAAATGCATTGGTATACCAGTTGCAGCACTACAATATTGAGTAAAGCATGTGGCTCCAGTTGTAGCACTGCGATATTGAGTAAAGCATATGGCTTCATAAGGAATCCGATTCGCAACGTGTCAAAGCTTTGCTGCGCAGATTTGCGAGCAACAAACCCTCGGGTGCCAGATTCTCCACCTTGGAGGAAAACTGCAGAAACCTTTAACACCAGGAAAATTCTCAGCTTCTTTAAACAATGATTTTCTGTTTGAGTTAAATGTCTTAAAACTTGCATATTGAGCTGTTTCTCTTCAAGTTCAGCCGTGGCGTTGTGCACTGAGATTTCTAGCGATAAGCTTATTATTTGCAAAAATAAATTCATACGGTTTTGGTGTCGGATTGCATGTTTGAGATAATTCCTGTGTATGATTGAGAGTTTCATATTCAGGCACACCCTTAAATGTTGAGCAAAATTCACGGATTGCTTCATTGAGAAATATTCACATTTATCATGTTCTTCGTAGCCTGCATTAAATGCATTTGAACCTAATCGTGAATCTTGCATATGCTCATATTTGTTCAGACTTGTGGATTCATACTTGCGATTAATTCATGTTCTTGTAAGAAATTCTTTGAAATTGGTAAATTGCTGACAAGTTTGAGTGTGCAGATGATAGTTCAGAACTTTAAAGATCACTCACACAAAAAATGTGGACCACTTCATCACTAGAGTCATAGGAATAGTGTATTTCATCAAGTTCATTGGTGAAATGGTTTCAGATCAGAAAATTGTTCAAAAAGTTCTTCGAAGTTTCCCAAGAAACATGACATGATTGTAATAGTCATTCTCGAACCCAAAGATTTTACAACTTTTTTAGTAGAACAATTGACTCGATCACTTCTAGCACACGGAACAAAACTCAACTTCGCAGAATATTCCACAAAACAAGTTTTATAGACGTGGCAACAAGCGAGGAATAGGTCAAAGTAGAGGAAGATCAAAACATCATCATGTCAAAGTAGAGGAAGATCAAAACATCATCATGCAATAGAGAAGTGGAGAGCTCCACAAAACCAATCTCACAGAAGCAAACCATGGAACAAATCTAATGTCCATTGTTATTATTGCAATAAATTTAGGCATTATGAAAATGAATGCAAAAAGAAATAGTCAGATAGCAAAGAGGTAATGTCCATCTCTCCAAGATTGAAGGAGAATCCTCTGAAACAATGTTTTTTTCATGCATTCTTTCTGAGGAAACTCACAACAAGGATCTTTGGTCGCTGGATAATGACTGCAACAATCATATGATAGGTAACAAAAATCTGCTTTCTTGTTTTGATGCTTCCATAACGTCAGAAATTACTCTTGGAGATCGTTCTTGCACTAAAGTTGAAGGAAAATGTATTGTTCCTATTCTTACTAAACAGAATCAACATAAATACATTCATGATGTTTATTATGTTCCAAATCTAAAGCATAACCTCATTAGTGTAGAAAAACTGTTGGAACATGGTTATGATGAAATATTTCAAGGGAACACATGTTATATTTATGACAAACCTCCCAATAGAAGACTAATAGATAAGGTTGAAAAAACCAAGAATATGATGTTTCCTTTGACTCTTAGAAGTCGAAATATCTCACAGCGTTTTGTCCACAATATGTCAAAAAAAAAACATGAGTCTCAATTATGTCATTCTAGATATGGCCACATATCATTCAAGAGTCTAAGTCAGCTTCAGAAACAGCTTTAAGACGTGAAAAAACAATATTTTCCTGATTGGAAAAGTCATGAACTGAAAAATATCGTTCCAATATATTTAACCATTTATCTACAACATCTGCATCTATGAGGCCTTCGAATATGGGAATATGGAAGTTAAATTGTACCTTAAAAGGAATGGTGCCTCTAGAGCGGCTGCTGGATGAAGACGCATCACCTATGGGTAGCCGTCGAAGGATCTGGGCAAAGTTATCCATCATTGTGCCCCTCTTTTGCTTGAGGTCTTCCTCAAGCAACATTTTGAAAGGATCTCCTTCCCCCTCGTCTTTCTTTTGTTCTACCATGGGAGGCCATCAGGATTTGCAAGGAAGATCTTGGAATGGTTCACCCAGATGAAGACCTAACTCCTTATACCCTGACCTCGTTGGGGAGATGAACGGAAAAATAGAGAAAGAGAAGACCGCTCTAATACCACTAATTCGAACTTAAATACGAACATACCAACTTATAGATATAATCATAAACACAGAGATGCAACAGAAAAACACTTATTTTCATTAATACAAAAATACTTAACTATTCTTACAAACATAATGGAAATAAGATAGCTCAGGTGATGGTAGCTTATCTCTAAGAAGTGATGTGGCCGCTACATGCCTTCGAACTATGTTACAATGAGGCTCAAGCGCCTATTTATTATTGAAAAATATGAGAAAACCCTAAACAACCAAAACCCTAACCCCAAGAGATTTAATACTAAGAGTTTCTCGGCCCCGTTGTGGTTAGTTGGGAAGCAAACTTCTCAGGGTCGTACCTTGGTCATAATATCCTTGTTTGGCGCATATAGTACCTTGTTATGTCGATGATATCATCTTTGGTAGTGATTTGGAATTATCTAGGACACTGATTTTTTGAGTCTATGAAGAAATAATTCTAGATGTCCATCATAGGAATACTATCATTCTTTCCTTGGATGAAAATTTCTCAATCTAAATATGGAGTATTCATCTTTCAATTTAAATATTAAAGAGAAAATTTGAAGAAATTTTGGATGGAAGAATGCAAGCCAATTAGTACCCTCATGGTTACTAGTTGTCAATTATGTAAAGAAGATGAGATACCTCTAGTAAATAGGATATTCAAGAAATCAATGATTGGAAGCTTGTTGTGCCTCAAAACCTCATGACCGCACGTTATGCAAGAAGTGGTTCTAGTGGCGAGATTTCAAGATTGCCCTTGTGAAAGCCACATCATTGTTGTAAAAATACTTTTGAAATATTTGCGAGGCACAACAAACTATGGGTTGTGGTATACCAAAAGCAAAGATTTTAAGCTAAAAGATTATACAAATGCTAATTAGGGAGGAAATATTGATGACAGGACAAGCACCTATAGAGAAAAATTCTTTCTCAGATATTTTCCACTGTTTTAGGTCAGCAAAAAACAAGACTCAAACTCATTATCAACAATTGAACTGGAGTACATTGTTGCAACCACCTGTTGTCCACAAATTCTCTGGATGAAGGAGACCTTAAAGGACATCAAGGTGGAGTTGAATGATTCAATTCTAATCTTGTGTGAAGATACTAGTGTTATTAGCATCTCTATAAATATTTTCATGCATTCAAAGACCAATCACATTCCAATTAAGTTTAATTTCTTAAAACAACAGGTTGCTAATAATGTTGATCGACTCGAGTATGTACCACTAATGAGTAGATTGTAGATATATTCACAAAGCCATTGCCATGAGAACCATTTGAGTATCTTTGGCATAAAATAGGAGTTGTTTCTCCTATATCTAAATGACTCATCTTGAATAAGTTCTGGAAGCTACTCAACTTATTACTCTAATTAAAGAGTAGGATGAAGATTTTAACAAGAAATTTTCTTCATTGGGTACATCATTTTCCATTGATGTCGAAGGGGGAGAATAATTCCATGAGCGGAATCATTTATGATGCCAGGGGAACATTAGACGAAATTTTAGCTTAAAAGTGCCCATGAAATTTTCATGTAATTTCCATGTCATAACATGTAAACTAATCAAAATTATTTAAATTTATAAAAAGGTACACGTAAATATTTTGGAAGGAAAAGAAGAAACAATACCTTTTTAAATGTATTTTTGGTTTATATCCTTATAGGTTTTCTCAACTTTCAAATGTAAACACTCACTACATCCAACTAGTACCCATTATGCATATTTTTTAGAAGACCCACATTGATAAAAATTGAAGATATATTAAAGAAACATGTCCACCACATTTTTTAATGCATTTTTATTTTTTTATCAATGTGGGTCTTCTTAAAAGTATGAAAAATGGGTACTCATTGGATTTGGAATTTAGTTACTCATCCAACGAGTGTATACACATGAAATTTGAGTAAACCTATAAGGGGATAAGCCAAAAATACAATTAGAAAAAAAAAGAAAAATAGTTTTCTTCTTTTCCCTCCAAAATTCATGATCCTTATTTTATTATTTTAACTATTATTCTATTATTTTTCCTTAGGAGCCCACCTTTAGGCTGAAATTTCCTTTAATGGTGTAGAGAAGGAGAAAACCACACTTGTTCCTTGGTTTTAGGGGGATCGTATTCTATTGAAACCAATGCCAAAGGGGGAGATTATTGAGAAGAATTTTCACATTGATGTCAAATGGGCATGGATGGAAGATGTTTAGCAATCCCTAGATTTGAAGGAACTTTTTCCTCAAGAGATCATTTCATATGCTTCTTAAAGTGGAATAGTTGGATAGTGCTTAGAAAGAGATTTTCAACAATATGTGGAATCTCAAAAATGGCCTCTTGGTTTGTATGTTATGGCTAGTTAAATGTAGGCACACCAAAGGTCAAATATTGTAGAGTTAAAGTTGGAGAAGGGTAAACTTGTGATAGTTCAGTTGCCAAACGTGGAGGAATTGTTAGTGGAGCTTATAAATCAAAGGACTTAGTGAATGTGGATCTATGGCACAGCGACGCTAGCATTTTCCAGCAGTTGGAGGTGGAGATGATATGAAATTTCATCCAAACAAAGTTTACCCAAGAAAGATCAAAGGTGCACATAAAGGATGCACCCAAGGTGATGTAAGCTTGAGATGACATCAACCTGGGAGGTCCCTCCCTAGAGATAAAAGTTGTGGCATGAGTTTAAAAGGCCCAATATGACTTAAGAACTAGGGTAACAAAACAAAGAGACACTATGTTAAAAAAAATCTAGGACCCTTGAAATGTTTATAAAGGAAATGGTTACCAAATGAAGGTTTGAGAACCCTTTTATCTCTCCTCTCTGGGAGGAAATTTGGTAGCATTTTATTGACTAGTGATGCAATCAACATGATGTCCATTCATAGGATATGTGGAAAGAATATTTGACATTTTCAGGTATCTTAGTGGTCTAAATCCGAGTGACGTGTGTCACCCCTTAGGAGGTGCCAAATGGGTTTATTGACGTAAGCATGGTGTCATCATGTAAAAGGTATATTGCAAGGTTTAGAAAGCAACATAGGCAAAGTATCTAGGATGAATTACCATCGGGCTAGCATGGCATTAATAGCTTATCTTAACTAACATTTGATTAGTCTACGAGAACAACAACAGTTCCACCATGACATGTCATCCCAGATGCTTGATCCCAAAATGTTTCAAGAAAGGAACAAAGAGGGAGCTTTGGGTTGACTAAACACCTAGACATGTGGAGTGCACAATGAAATCTATAGGTCATATTGACATGAAGTTAATTGGTCATAATATACAAGAGTAGTCCCACCCAAACCAACATCCCTGGAAGGTTTTAAGTGAACACAAAAGAGGTTCCTCTGAGTTAATAGAGCACTAGGACATGACAAAAATTAGAGAGACAACACAAATCCAATGGGAAAACAACACAAGGTAGACCCACTAGACAGGTAAGCTTAGAAGGCTTACCTCAGAGGAAAAACAAAGGTGCGTTGGGAATTTTGTCAGGGTAATGGAGACAGGAGATGGAAATAATGCCAACATTTGAAGGTTCCGTCAAATGTCAAAAAGTGTGCCCAAGTCTTGGTATAATAGTATTTTCATGTGTTATTGTGACCAAGGGCCTTCATGCTATTATTAGTGAAAAATAACTATGGGATGAGAGCTAAAGCTCCCGCGAACATGAATTTAATGGCATTGAATGGGTGAACAACTTTCTAAAATATTCTCCATATTTGAGTGGTCATACATATGTGGCATTGTGCCACATTTGTGGATAACAAAGCATGTATGATTCAAAAACTCATTGGCACTGTGTGTTAAACCTGACACTAAAGAAATATTTGGGCACTCTCTTTCTTAGGAGAATTAGCATTGAATGAGTTGACAACCTTCGATGAATTCACCAAGAAGGTCACCAAAAGGGATTAATTGAACATTACCTACATTAAATAGGACAATCCCTAGTCAGTAATGGCGACAAAAGAGAACTGGCAGATTATTTGACAAGAAGGTGGTAAGGACGAGGACCTGCAACAAGCTATTAGAGAGGCATGCTATTTGTATGAACAAAATTCAATAGAGGAACTCCTTGTATATGGAAGTGTACCAAGAGTTAATTCTGAGTATGGAAAACATTAACGAGCCCATCCTCTTATATAAATGTTGCTACAATGGAGAAAGAATGTGATATAATTTGTAAATAACTAAATCATTAATAACAAAGCCTTACTATGTTGCAATCAAGGACATGCATGTACCTACTACTTGAAGTAAAATTGATTCCATACACTTTCTTGTACTTGGAGACCTGTATGCCACATGAGAGATTGAATGCATTGATTAATGGATAAATAGGTTGCATTCATCCTTATGCTACTACTGAACAAAAAACTCAGGAAACACTAAGTCTACGGGGGAGCATTGTGGTATGTTATGAGACTGTGAATTGTAGAAAAAAGATGGTGTGTGTGCATAAGGTGAATAACAACTGAGAGATGATATTTTTGTTGAGATTAATTAAGGGTTGAGTGTAGAGCCAATGAAGTAGTGACATGTGCAGTTTAAGGAAGGGCTACAAAGCAGAGAGGAAGGAGTTATTTGTAACAATGGATTATGATAATTATATAGTAGTGTAATTGTTGTAAGCCTTTGCTTCTTAGTTTAAAAATTGTATGAAAAGTAGGAAAATTATCCGAACCAAGTTGGGGCGTACATATATAAGAGGTTGGTAACTCTTGGCAAGTTGTGTCTTATTTTTCTTAAGGGGGTTGGGACCTTTAGTGAGTGGGTTCTCACAAACAACAATAACAAACAACTTCATGGTTTTCCAATTTGGGTTTCCACGTTAAATCTCTTTGTCTATGCGTGTATCTTTCTTATGTTGTTGATGTATTTCCATGAGAATAATTTACCATGATACTTATGAATTTCATTATAAATTTTCATATTGGTGATTGCTAAGTTAAAGGGTATTAAAAATTAAAATTTATATGCATTGTTGATTCTTCTACACCCCACCCCAATAATTCCTTATTCCAAAAAAGGCTAACTCATACGCCTTAGAAGAATTTTCTCTTAAAATTTTACATGGGCTAATTTTCTTAAGTTTTAATATATTGTATGCCCCTATAGGAAATCTTCCTTTCTTGAGTGGTGTCATCACTAAGTCACCAAATTCGAAGTCTAGTTATCTCCAGTTCATATTTTCTCTATTTTTATGCTTGCTTTTGTTCTCTTGCAATTATTGCTTAAATCTTGCTTCAATTATTTTATGCTTGTTGAAAATTCTTCACTCTCAACACTCATTAGCTTGCTTTCTCAATTTTCATAACTCATAAATTCCTGAGATGCATTCAATAAATTACCTAGAATCGACTCATCCCTATGCTTCTATTGGGTGAATCATTATAGGAAAAATCAACTTGAGAAAGTACTTGATCCCATTGTTTAGTACGTTCACCTACCAAACTTCTCAAAATATTTCCGAGGCTCCTATTTACCACCTTCATTTTCCATCAATCTATGGGTGGTATGTTGAACTAAAATTTCTCCAAAAATAGCCTACAAATATTATATCTCTATCTAAAAAAATGCTTCAACGAAAACCATACAACACTACAATCTCTCTAAAGATTAAATTAGTTACATTACTTTCTTCACTAGTTTTTGTACAGCCTATGAAATGTTGCATGTTTGAAAATTTGTCCACAACAACGTAAATAATTACCTCTTTCAATTCGATGCAACCCAAAAAAAACCATACTTATGGAATGAATAATGGTTATTATAAACTTATATTTTGAATCCTTCCTTTAGCTTCTTGGTAGATGTTTCACATTTCAACAAAACTTTTCACATCAACCCTCACACCTGGAAAAAATAAAAACCGATTAAACAAAGCAAATATTTTATCCTCTCCAAAATCTCTTGATATTCCCCTAATATGTTTTTTCTTTCATCAAATTGCCTCTCAATTAGAATTTTTGTATGTAAAGTGAGTTATCCTTGAAAAACAACCCTTATTGAATAATATAACTCAATCACTGAGTTCTTTTCATACAAACTGAAATTTTACATGCTACGTATGTATACCTAAAATATGCATCACCTTCGTAGATGTGTTTTAGTTTATAGAAATCTAAAACATTAACATGAAATTCATGCAGGTTAAAATTAATTCTACTCAATGCATTAACTACCTTGTTTGATGTACCACTTTTGTACTTATTTACAAATGTAAAGTTTCATGGAAATTCTACCCACTTAGCATGCATTTTATTCAATTTTGGCTGATTGTTCATAAGTTGTAAAGAATTATTGTCAATATAAAAAACAAATTCTGTAGGCATGAGATAAATCTCCATTTCATTAAGGCTTGAACTATGGCATAGAATTATTTATCATAAGACGAATTTTTTTTGTTTCATTTAAATTTTCACTAAAATATGCAATTAGTATTTCCTCTTGGCTTAAGACAACTCCAATAATAGTTTCACTTGCATTTGTCTCAACTTAAAATATTATATATATATTATATATATATATATATTATATATATTATATATATATGGTAAGGCTGTGATAGGTGATTATGTTGTCTTTTGCTTCATTTAATTTTGAAATTTTCCATTAGCTACTATTGTCCACTTGAATTGGTTTTTCTTTCCTTCACTGCCTTTAGAATAGGAGCACAAAAGCTAGTATAGGTTTCTAATAAAATTTCTATTAAAATCTTGTTAAGCCATGAAAACTTCTCACCTTAATGGCATTCCTTAGAGCAATCATTTTAATAATTGCTTTAAATTTCTCTTTAAACCGTCTTAAAAGTTTACAAAACCCAAGTTCACAAAATATTTCCTTATAAAACTACATTTCTTCAAATTAATCAATAAATTTCTATCATTTGAAAGGTATTTAATACTAACCTGAGATGTCTCAAATGCTCCTCCTTTATTTGGATGTTTTCCAATATATCATCTAGGTAGACTATAACAGAC
This sequence comes from Pinus taeda, assembly GCA_000404065.3. Taxonomy (NCBI): domain Eukaryota; kingdom Viridiplantae; phylum Streptophyta; class Pinopsida; order Pinales; family Pinaceae; genus Pinus; species Pinus taeda. The sequence continues at coordinate 61,530 of APFE030328575.1, forward strand.
TTACTAGTAAATTCCTTCAAAACCTTATTCATGAACCTCATGAAAGTGCTCAGGGTATTAGTGAGACAAAACGACATCACTAACCATTCTTACAATTCATGTTTTCTTTTGAAGGGTATATTGTATTCATCCCCTTCAATCCTAATTTTATGGTATCCACTCTTTAGATCAATCTTGGAGAAATACTCGACACCAATTAAATAATAAATTAAATCATTAATGCATGGAAGTGGGAATTTATACCTCATTATAATTTTATTGATGCATCTAGAATTAGTACACATTCTCTCTCCTCCAACCTTCTTTTGGTTGAGTACTATAGAAACAAAAAATGAACTCAAAGTCTGCTTAATAAGACAATTATCCAACAACTCTACCACTTGTCTCTTCAATTCTTCATTTTCTTTTGGATTCATTCTATATGTCACTTTTTTTGGAAGACTTGATCTAGGACTTAAGTCTATATGATGGCTAATGCTTCTAATATAAGGTAAATTATTTGGAAAATCACCCACAATGATATCAACAAATTCATAGAATGTAATTTTTATTTTTTTTGGAAAATAATCTAAACATATGTTAGTAAACATTACCTCGAGATTTTCAACCAAAGGAAACTATACCTTTTGTTTCTTGACTTCTTACAATACTTATTTTCCACTCTTTAACAACACAATAGGACTACCATCTTCCTCTATTCCTTCATCCTAGAAAGGTAATAAGACATGTTGTTATTCATTCTTCTCAAGTTTATAGGTCTTCCTCCTACCATCATGAATATCCTCTCTATCATATTTACATGGTATTCCCAACAAAATGTGATAAACATCCATGAGAATTATGTCACAATATACCCGAGCCTTGTAGATACTTATATGAAATTCTACATTGCACTTTCCATATACTAAAATTTGATGTCCTTTTTATAGCCATGATACTTTGCAAGGAGTAGTGTGCATTATTTGAAATCTACTTTTTCTACCATATTATTAGAAACCAAATTATCTATATGACTACTCTGAATCACAATTTTTCAGCACTTACCCTTTGACTTGCATATAATTGTGAACATGATTTTCCTTTGGGCTAGTTCCCTAGGTTCCTTGTTTGATTTGACTAAAATTATATTCCTCGATAATGAGTATCCTACTTCAGGGTTTACTTCAAATTCTACTAAAGTTATAGTTTCTTCTCTTTCTTATGTCACATGTGCACTTCTTTAACGTGTTGGATTACTTTCTGGACATTCAAATGCCATACATCCCAAAATTCATTGTCTGTAACATCTAGTTTGGTAGTCTCTTCCTTTGCCTCTACTTTTTGATAATGCCCTCACAGATAAGATACTAACCTTATCTTGAGTTTCATACCACAAACAATTAATGTACCTAACATCCTCTTCAATATGTTTAATTTATAAACTTCCTCAATTTATTCCTATAATGACATAGATTTGTATAAGATTTTGCAATTTTTTAAAATATTAACTACTAATCTTTAAGAATTAATTTACCTTTGACTTTAGCAACCATTCTATCCCAACATTTGATATTTTACTTCCTTTTCCTCCTTCTATCTAGGTTCACTTCATCCAATGATATGGTTGCATGATGTTTCAATATCATCACTTCATCCCTCACTCTTTTCTCTTCATAAAAATCTTCATAATTGAAATCTTTGTCCATGAAATTTATCTAATCCATCAATTTATCAACATTTGAATTACCTTCATATATAGGAAATCTCCCTTTGGTATGGAATTCATCTTAGCTATCATCTTAGTATTTTCTTCTTTACTGATTCTTCACCTTTTTTTTCACTAGAAGATTATTCTTCTTCCTCACTGACATCTCCTGTATCAACACCTCTTTTCCAGGAAATATCCATTTCCTCCAACCTCATGCGAACGCACCTCACCTCTGATTTCAAAGATACATTCGCTATAGACCTTCCTTAACATGATCCTAACGTTTGTCTATGTCTTTCTGCCATATGTAAGCACTTTCTCTAATCCAAAACCAAATGCCTTATGCCTCATAAAACTAAATTTTCTATTATTTGTGAATTGATTCTCTTCAAAATCTTCATAAGAGATATGAATATTTCACATTGCAGTTGAAACGTTTCCCAGAACTAATAGTCATCAACTTCAATTTTTTGTGCTAATAACACTATGTTCAATCTCAATCCCCAAATTACCATGAAAAAAAGAACCCAATTACTTGTGTAATATGGAATACAAAGATTCAAATAGACTTATTGTTGCTCATAATTAGGAGATTGCAATGATCTAGATATATCTTCCAACATTGATTGTCCACTTTGATTCACTATTTGGGATGTGGCTTAGTGTTATATCTCATAGATAGATTCAACCCAAATACTTTCTATTCTTGATTATCAACTACGGTTCATAATTTGGTTGATGACTCACCATTTGAAATTAGTATTTTCCCTAATCCTTTCTATTCTCCTATAACTTGATATTAATTTTTTTTCCTTTCCTACGCAACTAGGGGAAATTTTATGGGCTACATTTAGTGGATGAGCTAATTTCAAATGCTTTCTCCAATAAAAAATAAACAAGTTTCCATTTTTTTATAAAATATATTTTAGTCGAATTTTATAGTATAATTTGTTTTATCTTCAAGATAATCAAAATTTTATAGACTATATAAAATGATATAAATTTGAATATTTTAAGAAACTATTGACAATCATTCCATATTTTGCATATTAAAAACTAATAAGGTTCAACAATGTTTCTACACTTAAGCATAAATTTCCATCCATAGAATTTTACATGGTGGAGTTTTTGTTTTGTTTACATGACAAAGGAATTTTACATGGTGGAGTTTTTGTTTTGTTTACATGACAAAGGATAGACAAAGAAGACATTAGGCACTCTAGAATTATTATCCATAACAAGTAGAGTTAGGAAAATGTGGAAATGGACTTGATAGTGTTTAGCCTTATGGGGAAAATGTCAACATACTAGTACTAGATTAGTTCACAAAGTATGTCATTTTTTCCTCAGTTTCTCATTGATTCATCTTAAAAAAAGTTAAATAACTACTTTCATTGAAATACTTTAGAGGCTACAAGTAGAATTTTTTTTATTTTAGTACTACATTTTGGTTTTATTTATTTTCTTTTTTTGGGGTGCTCAATTTTTTCACCACTTCTCTTACCTCCCAATTTGATGGGAAAAATGAGATTGTAAATTCATACAAGGTTGCCTCTATTTATTTCAACTAGTAAATACCAATAATAGGTGATGTGGTTACCTTTGAACGAATGGTGGTATAATATTTTTTTTCATACTTGGTCCAAAATATTTCCATTATGGAACCATATGAGTATCATCCTCCATCTATGAAATCACATGTGGAGATGAACTCAAAGGTTCAAATAATATAGGATCACATCTAATACTAATGAAATCTTCGTTAACTATTGAAGGATAGGGTGGCTATAATGAAAAATAATATGAAGCAACATATAGATGGATATTGTAGTTAAATTCGCTTTGATATGGGATATTGGGTATTTTTGAAGATAAAACCTACAAATAGGTACCCGTCAAGCAAAGAAAGAAGGACAAGAAGTTAGCACCAAAGTACTATGATCCCTATAAGGTGTTGTACATGATTGGAAATATGTATTACATCATGGGAGTTCCTCATATTTCATGTGCACATATATTCTTCCATGTCTCTTGTTTAGTAAAGGTGGTAAGTCATAAGATCCTAATTCAAACTTTTTTTGGGATATTGATGGAGAAAGAAAATTCATTCCAAAAGTTAAAAGGATTACTAAAACATGGATAGAGAAACCTGCAAAGACCTAGCATATTGTTAAACACTTTATCAAATAGAAAAATCCCTCAATAAAAAGTGTGACTTGTGAAATTATCTTCATAAAAAAAATTAATAAATGATCAAAAATAAAAAAAAACACTTGTTCAAAGACAAAGGATATATTAATACCCATTTATAACCTTCATTCATTATCACTACATTAATTATAAATATTCTATACTTATGATTTTTACCATACTTATCTTTAAATGGACTTGTTTGCCATGGCATCATTGCCTATCCTTGTACAAACCTCACTTTTTCTTAAAAGAAAAAAAAAAAAAAACCTTTTCAAGTTCCATACATGACCTACCCACATATAAAACACATATATATGCACGTATTCCAAAAGAAACCCACATATGCCTTAAAAAAACATTAAAAAAAAAAGGCACTCCTTTGGGTGTGATTTACGAGTTAGATTGAATCCATCTATTGCATGCCTTATCGTAACCACGCAAACCAATTTTTGGTCCCATATATACACACCTTATGTGGTGCATCATAGACATGATTTTCCTTTGTATCAATATAGCTATATCATAGCAATATTTTGATTGGTTGAGATCCATGTGGATCTTGAGAATACTCATTACACTATAATCATATGCATTTTTAAGGTATAAAATAGGCTATATATTATTTATATTATAGCTATACCATAGCAATATTTTGATTTCCAGATATAGGTTGTTATTTTTGTGAGGTCATTTTTATCTATTTATTTAGATAAAAATAAAAAGTTTGCATCAAAAAATATTATTTATATCTATATACTAATATAATGTATAAAAACATGAGCGATGCACTGGAATCAAATAATGTATTTTTTCAAGGATATCACTTTTTATCACCTTAGTTCATGTGCAAGTATTTTTTTGGGATAGCTTTTGATATTTGGGCAAGGTTTTTTAATTTATGTGTTTGGAGAA
>APFE030328579.1:2746-17089 GCA_000404065.3 Pinus taeda
TCCTATAAAATAATAATTTATAGGGTTTATTAATTCAAGGTTTTATATTCCTAGGGTGCAATATTATTCACAGGGTTTATAATATTAATATTTAGGTTTAATATAAATCCATTGGGTTTATAATCATGGTCAACCATGGTACATTGTCACATTGTGATAAAGATTTCCTAAATATGAAAATCAACCAATGTCGCATTGTGATAAGAATTGACTCAATATGAAAATCAACCATGTTCCAATGTTGCATTGTGACAAAGGTTGTCTCAACCATGGTCAAACATGGTCAGTGATGGTCAATCATGATGACATTGTGACAAAGACTGTCTTTTGGCCCAATGTCACATTGTCACAACCATGGTCATCCATGGTCAACCATGGTCCAACATCGCATTGTGACACAAATTGTCTCAATATGGGGATCAACCATGGTCAACGATGGTTAACCATTGTCCATAGTCACATTGCGTTAAACATTGTCTCAATATGAAAACCAATCATGGTTAACCATATTACAATGTTGCATTGTGACAAATATTTATCTTAGGGTTTATATTCCTTCGATTTATAATATGTATCCCTTGAGTTTAATTTTATTCCCGTGGGTTTATAATATTTATCTTTGGGTTTATATACTTTGGGTTTAAAATATTAATCCCTTGGGTTTAATATTATTCCCTTAGGTTTATAATATCAATCTGTTGGATTTTTAATCCTTTGGGTTTTTATTTTTAATCCCTTGGGTTTATAATATCAATCCTTTTAGGGTTTATATACCTTGCATTTATAATATTAATTCCTTGGATTTAATATTATTCTCTTGCATTTATAATACCTTTAGGTTCAATCATGGTCAAACATGGTCAACCATGGTGACATTTTGACAAAGACTATCTCTTGGTCCAATGTCACATTGTCACAACCATGGTCATCCATGGTCAACCATGGTCCAACGTCGCATTGTGACAAAGATTGTCTCAATATGGAGATCAACCATGGTCAACGATGGTCAACCATTGTCAAATGTCGCATTGTGAAAAACATTGTCTCAATATGAAAATGAATCATGGTAAACCATATTCCAATGTCGCATTATGAGAAATATTTATCTTAGGGTTTATGTTCCTTGGGTTTATAATGTTTATCCATTGGGTTTAGTATTATTCCCTCAGGCGTATAATCCCTTGGGTTTATCATTACCTTGGGCTTATAATATTTATCTTAGGGTTTATATACCTTGGGTTTATAATATCAAAACCTTGGGTTCAATATTATTCCACTGTCATTATATTATCAATCCATTGGGTTTTTAATCATTTAGGTTTTTAGCATTAATTCCTTGGGTTTATTATTCCCTTGGGTTTATAATATCAGTCCCTTTAGGTTTTATATAGCTTGCATTTATAATATTAATCCCTTGGGTTTATAATACATTTGGATTTTAAAATTAATCCCTTCGGTTTATAACATAAATCCCTTGGGTTTATTTGGTTCATATTTTTAGGGTATAGTATTATTCATAGGGTTAGAATATTAATACTATGGCTTAATATAAATCCTTTGGGTCTATAATCATGGTCATCCATGGTTAACGATGGTCCAATGTCATAATGTGTCAAAGATTGTCTCAATATGAAAATCAACCATGATCAACCATGGTCCAACATCAAATTGTGACAAACATCATCTCAGTATGAAAATTAATGATGGTAAATCAAGGTCAGGCATGTTTATTTTAGGGTTTATAATATTTATCTCAGGGTTTTATACCTTTGGTTTATAGATTTTATCGCTTGGGTTTAATATTATTCCCTTGCAATGAGCCACTATAGATATTGGATTGTCTTGCAAAAATGTAAGGCAATGCGAGAAGAGATTAGTTGGAAAGCATGAATGGTCGTGATCATTATATTGTTGATTTGAATTGGCGCAACTTTTGTCATTGATCTTGTTGTGTCTTGGAAGAGACTAGCGTTTAATAAATGTGTTCTAGTGGAGCGTTTAAAGTTGAATTTCCTATCAACAACATTTATTTAAATTTTTGTTTGATTTTCATTAAATATTTATTTCATAATTACTTCATTGTTTTATTAATTGTATTAAGTATAATTTATTAATGATTATTATATAATTTATTAAATGATTTTAATATAATTGTTGTTATTATCTTTATTTATTATTATTATTATTATTATTTAAATAATATTAATAATATATTTAATTATTAATAATATGGTTCTTATATTTATATTAATATTATTGATAATAATATTAATCACATTAATTCTTAATATTATTGATAATTGATATATGTGTTTGATATGGGCCTATCGACATTTATCAACCACATTTATTAATGTGGTTGTGCTAGTGGATTAATAATGTGAGGTATTTAACTTGTATAATTCATTGTGCCTTTGCATGAAAAAATTGCATCCCTAGGAAGTTTATGTACAACTAACCACTTGAGGGCCCACAAACCTTTGGTATTTCATATTCTAGTGTTATTTATTTATGTTAGAAGGTCATTCTTTTGGCATGTTGTGATAGCATCTTCAAATCTTGGTCAAAATTTTAATTTCATACCCTCAATACTTTTGAATTTTTTGACCCGTGCAACAGACCTAAACCTTCGCACGTGTGACAAAAATTAGGGCAGAAACTTTGCACATGTGGCAAAATTATCTCTCCTTTGACCTTTGCTATATCTCCTTTGAAATTCACTCTTCTTGCTTGACTTTCTCCCCAATTTCTCTATCTTATTGGCATAGGAATCAAAGTTATTAATGATGATCCAAATGAGGTGGAGTTGCACTATATTTATACACATCCAGGAGATCAAATGGGTCGCTTCCAAAGCTGATTTGTCCAAGCAAGGCCGACTTGATCTCATGGGACAAAATTGACTATTTTGACACAAATAATATTATTTTTCCACTTTATTTCAAAATTCCAAATGAGACTTGACTCTAGTACAGTAGATTGGCTCATGACAAATATTATTTTGACTCAATAATAATAAATTATTTTTCTTCTTTTACTTTTACATGGAAAATAAAATGATACAAGTACAATGATAATTACGAAGATCAAACCTACTTACATTTTCCAACGTGTTCTTAAACATCTTTTGGTCCAATCTATGGTTTCTCATGGATACCAAGTTGACCAAATTGATTTCCTTTCCTCCTCATTTAGATGGACAAACATAAGTGGTCAACAATATGATTGTGCATATCTTGCACATGTACAACTCCAAACATCCATGTACATGGGATGAAATACTTCCATATGTTCAACATAGTTATAACATATCCCTCCACAACTTTGTTGGCCACATTTATTTTTAGAAGTGCTTAGGGTTCCAACCATTAGCCCCAACTAATCTAGGTATTCCCATTTCATCTTCACTAGTAGGTCCCTCCCATATTCAAATCGAGGTAGATAGGGAAACCAATTTTTTTGAATGGGTCCAACACCTACAACAACAGATCCATGGTATCCCACAGAAAACCAATGACAATTACAAGAAGTGACATGACCAACATAGGGTTCCACATAAGTTTCAAGTTGGTGATAGGGTGTGGTTACATTTATAGAAAGAGCACCTCACAGGCCCCAATAGAAGGCTTATACCAATCTAACATCATGGGCCTTATACAATCATAAATGTTGTGGGTGAAAATGATTTTGAATTGAATATTCTGGGCTTCCTTGGCTTTCACCCAATATTTAATGTGGATTGCTTAGACCATAATTTCCACCTTTTTTGTACATGTTGGAGGAAGTTGAGCAACTAGCCCTGACAAAACTCAGTATTGATTGCATTAAATAGGCTACAATGGATTGGATCATGGACACCAATACAAAATATACTTGCCAATAACACATATAACTCTATTGGGTTGTCAAATTAGGGCAACTTCTTCACCAAGGAAAGTGGCTCACTAGGAGCCAAATTCAGTAGAAGTTTCCCCATATCATGAGGGGACTTGATGTAATAGATACCATTACATATTAATGGGGGAGGAATGATTCAGGTGGATATTATGGCCACCCATCTCTTCTATTGTCTCAATGGTTGTTTATCTTCTTGAAAGTTTTTCTATGAGTTTTGGGTCTCAAAATGATGGGACCACTTTGAGGCACTAAATGATGTCTTTTATAAATTTGAGGGGCCAAAATTTGTATTCCTCAAATAGTTCTTTCTAACAATATATTGTGTTCCCCAAATATATATTATATGCAAAAGATGTGCCCTCAATAAGTTGATGTACCAACTAACCACCTTGGGGTATGCAAATTTTTTGGCATTACATTTTCTAGGGTTAGGTATTTGGACCTCTATGGTTTTTTACTTATGTTTAAAGGCCATTCTTTCGGAATATTGTGATATATTTTGCTAATGTTCATAGCCTCCATCTCTCTCTGTTTATAGATATCTACCACCATTCTCGCATGTTTCTATTCTACAGTATTTTGCTATTTGATTTATTAATAAAAGTTGGGTTCTCACCATATTACAGTGCCTTTTGTTACATTTCTCTCTATTTATTTCATTTCCTTTCCTTCCTAGATTAATTTAACTCACATTCATCCTAACATTTATGTTGTTGTTGGTGTGGTTTTTTTGTTTTATGCAAGATTAATGATAAAGCCACTAGAAAGATGCAAAGAAAACAACTCTTTACATTAATGATAACTCTCATTTTGTTATCAAATATTATCAAAGTTGATATCCATTGGTCGACTTCGCCAACACTTGTTAGGTAAATGACAACAATGATAGAAAATCCACTTTAGTTTATGTGTTTTGCTTCAATACTAGACCTGTGATTTGATCATGCAAGAAACACCATGTAATATCTCTATCGACTATGGAAGCAGAAAATCATGGAGTTTTTAGTGCAGGGATAGAGGTAGTTTGGATTCGTTAACTCTTGGGAATTTTTGGGTTTTGTTTTAAGGCCTCAACTACTATTTATTATGACAATTAGAGTGCAATTCAGGATATAGACAATCATGTTGCACACAATAAAGTGAATCATGTATTCATACTCACTACTTAATTAGTTGGTTCAAGAGAATATTTTCACTCTTGTTTATTAACGTAATTGATGAATAGCTTGTTAATATATTTATGAAGTTGTTAGTTGAAGCCAAGTTTGAAAGCTACATGGTTTGTTTTTCCTTCAAGAAGCTACAATTTGTTTTCTTGAGGGGGTACGCTCTGCAAATGTAATTTTCACTTCTTGAACCTCCAGAACATTGTGTTAATGAGGGGTTGTTGGAACCTAAGGTTATGTTGGTTCATCAATTCTATAACTTTTGGAGATAGTGACTGGAAGGATCAACTAACTATTGAAAATAAATTGAGTAGTCGACTAGAAAATAAATCAAGTGGTCAACCAGAGGATTAGTTGACCGGTTGGTCAATGGGTTGATCGAGTAATCAACTAGTGGATAGTCGAACAAGTTATCGACTAGTAATACCATTGATTGGGTTGTTATAGGAATCAACTAGATGGTCAAGTCGACTCGAGCAATTGAATAGCTAATGAGAAATGAGTTGACTTAACATTTGGCTAGTTGAAAAAATAATGCAAATTTCACAAAAAAAGGTTGGAATGATCAAATTTTATTTTTAATTGAATCTCCCATACTTCAAGGAATTTTGTTAGATTTCAAAAATATAAATAAAGGATCCTATGGATTGAATATGTACTATGATGATGAGTATCATGAATCATTATTTTATTATTATGCAGTATGATGTTCCTATCACAATGCACTATGCTTGAGTGCTATAATGATGCCTTTAGAAACCACCCATCATCTTGGAGTAGTATTTATCTTATATAATTTTCTTTATATTCATTTATCCATTTTGTATTCATGGGTTCCCCTCTCTTCCCAATAGTACATATGGTGAAACTTCCAATATAGTTATTATGGGATATTTAAACTAGTCAAAACATTCTGCTTTGGTTGGATTAGTAATGGCCCTAAACTTGTTCATGATTGAAATAAAATCATTGCAACTTGCAAATAATTTATTATCCAAGATTGAAAAGTCTATAAATTAATTACTCATTACTTTGTGGATACTAGATTATGACATTGGAGTAATATCAATCTGTTGGATTTCCTTATTAATCATTTTATGAAGAAAAATTGGACATAATTGTTGGTAATAATTTCACTAGTTCTCTTGTTCCATATTTATATAATGGAAGTGTTAGATGAGGAGCCTTATCTAAAATTTTCTCCACAGTCTTATTAATACTAGCTACTACTTCAATGGTATTTGGTATAGATATTTGTAATCCACTATTTCCATTTTTCCCTCAAATCATCATTTATAAACATATTTTTGTAATAGTATAAAGTTCTTCATTTTATACCATAAGCTTGAAATGATGCATTTTGACAAAGGAAATGTTATGAAAACTTTATTGTCAATAAACATCTCTTAATTATTTCTCCTTATCTAACAATAGGGAAATTTAATGGTGGAGAATTTAATACAAAGACTTTTCTTAAATTTGCATTCATGAGACGTAGCTTCCTACTGCCCTCTACCATTAGCTTAAATGGAAATTGATAAATACAAAAAAAAAAATCATAGCAAGATGTAGTGCCATTTTTTCATAGAATAGTCTTTGATAAAATGTTTTAACATATTTTTTATGGTCCCGAGGAGGGTTCCTAGGAGTCGGCATTACCCCCCCCCCGCCTTGATATGATGTTAGCTCACATGAAAGGGGGATAAGGGTCCCACTGTAGTTGTTGCATTGCACGTTATCTCGTCACTTCATCGATCATGGCTCAGAGCTAGCATAAGGTTAAACATCATTTAAATATTGCAAGTGGCATAGGGAGGCACAAGAGGACTCATCAAGAGAATGCTATCATACTAGAAGAGTTGGAGGAAAAGAATGACAATATAGACCACAAGTTGACCATTCTAGCCAAGAGACTAACCAACATATCCTTTTTCTCTAATGAAGATAGTTACTAGCTAGTGTGGATGCCTGGAGATTGTGCCCAAAAGTTGTTATGACTCACTATTTTTTTGCTTGTAGCACTAGTAGTATTTTTTGTCTTCTTACGTTGATGTATGTCAAGGTTTGGCACAACTAACCTATTCTTATAAGTTTCTATTTACAATATGCTCTAGTTAGATGAGGTCTTAGCAAACTCAAGACTCTACAATTATGTTCTTGGTCCAGTTTCCATCTCGGCAGACCAGTAACAAATAGTTTTTAGTTTATGTAATCCTCATTTGACATAATGCAAAGTGCCTAACTCCAAAAAGAATAAAATCTTTTAAGGATTTACTTTTAGAAGATGATTCCTATCTTGTTATTTTACTACATTTGTGGCCTTGTTGTCACAAATTTTATATCAGTGCAATCTACAGTATTTATAGTAGATATACCTTGTATAGAGGAAATAAGCCAAATGCTTTACAAACGTTGGGACTTGTATCCTTTACAATTTTTTAATATCACATCTAAAGGAACATCACTAACGTCAAAGAAGTGGTTTGTAGGCCATCTATAAAGGGAACCTTATAATAAACAACATTTATGACAATGGTTAAATACCTTTTAGATCAAAACTCCAAATACATTACTATTTATTGGCACAAAGAGCACCACTTCTCCTTCTAAAACATTTGAAATTACTCCCCATGAAGTATAATTTGAATTTGAATAACATTGATGGACTAGATTCATATTTTCTCCCACAAACTTAATGTTGTGATTTTGGTTCATTTATGTTTCTAAACCTTCAAACAGGTTAACAACTTCAACACTTAAGATTGAAAAAGTATTGATTTTTGAATCTTATTATTGGCTAAGATATATAACTACCGTCTTAAACTTAATGAGAAAATATGACAAGGAAACACTAGTTCCTTCACTTGTACACCAAATGAGAAATATCCCAAAAGCTTCCCTTCAATAGATTCATTTTCATCCATATTTGTGTAATCTCTTTTATCTAACCATCTTTTTAATATTTGACTTTTCTAAGAAGGAAATCTAACCTAGATTCATGTGGAATATTTTTAGCTCCTTTGTCATAATTGACACTAGTTATCTCCTTGACCTTAGCATGTTGTAGAGAGCACTCATTGTAGTTACCAATCCATGATGCACCCCATTCAATAAAAGCACACGTTTCTTTTGAAAATGTTTCTAAACCTCTTGATGCATGTGAAAATTGAATATCTCCATTTAAAACCCTAGTAATATTTACAATGACACATTAACCATGTTTGATGTCACTGTTGTGTAATTGGTTTCTTCTTGGGTAGGGAATTCCTTCATCAAATTTCAATCAATTGAATAAAAATTATACTTATTTTTTAGAAACTAACATTCAAAGAATAGGTAAAATATTAGGGGCTAAATTTCACCCATAGGATGATTTTTTATGTGTTTTTCAAAGAAGGATTCACCACTTTCCATTTTTTCTAAAATAATTCACCCAAATTTTATAGGATAAAAACATTTTACTCTAAAAGTCACCAAATCTCCAAATCCACCTTAATTCCATATCTAGATTTCTCTAGCACAATTTTTGTTGAGAGGGATCCATGGAAGGGATCCCTATCAATGATAATTTTATGCTAGTGGAATGGTCATCCCTTCCTTGATATCCAACTCCACAATATTAATATTCTAGAATAAGGATTGACCAACCCTTTCCCACTTGATGAGAATACTATACCGAAGGAATAATTGGTTATTTGTTCCCTATCTCCCCATTTATTAGAATAATAATGTGGAAGATGGGTTGATTGAATTTTCCCTAGGATCTCCCTTGGAAAGAATACTAGGATATAAAAAGCTTCAAATAACCCTTCCTTGGGCCCCTCTTCAATGATAATACTATGTTGGAGGAATGATCAACCAACCCTTCCTTGAGCTTCCTTTTAACAAGAATACTATGCTAGACTCATGGGTTAACCAACCCTTCCCTAGGCTCCTATTCAATGGGAATTCCATGCTAGAGAAAGGATGACCTACCCTTTGGTTGGATATCCATTATCATGAATACTATGCTAGTTGAATGGTTAGCTAAGACTTTTCTTGGCCCGCCATTAATGACAATATGATTCCTGAGGAAGGATTAATCAACAATTCTCTTTATCCCCCTTTAATGAAAATACTAGTGTGGAGGAAGGGTTATTATTCCCTTCTTGGGTATATCCCTTACAATGGTATTATTCTAGAGTAAGGGTTAGTTAACCCTTCCTTGGGTCACTTGGATGAGAATACTATGCTATAGGAAAAGTAAGTTGCCCCTTCCCCAAGCTCCCCATTAATTAGAATTCTAGGTTGGAGGAATGATCTACTAAACCATCCATGGCCCCTCTTTCAATGAGAACACTATTTTGGAGGAAGAGGTGGTTGACCCTTCCCCGAGCTCTCCATTGATGAGAATTCAAATTTAGATCAAGATAATTTAACTATTTCCATGTATCATCATTGATGAGAATACTATGTTGAGTAAAGGGATTATTAACCCTTCCTTGGGCTACCTATATATGAGAATTATGTGTTGGGGGAAGGGTCAATTAACACTTCCATGGGCATTCTTATAATGAGGATACTAATGTGGAGCCTTGTATGAAGGTGTGTGTAACACTTTCTTAGGCACCTTTTGTAATGAAAATACTAATATGGAGGAAGGGTCATCCTATACTTCCTTGTCTTCCCCCTTGATGTGATATTATGTTAGAGGAAGGATTAATCAACCCTTCCTGAGGAACCCTTGGACGAAATATTGTATAATAGGAAGGGTAGGGAGAGCATTCCTTGAATCCCCCCTTGATGAGAATTTTATGTTAAAGGTCAAGTAGCCCTTTATTAAACTCCCATTAAACATGAACCTCAAGATTTATTTCATGAGAATTTATTGTTATAGGAAGAGTCAAGTCACCCTTTTTCCACCATCAATGAGAATTATATGCTAGAGAAAGGGTCAATTTCCCCTTCCTTATACTACTCCTCTATGATAATTATATCCTAGAGGAAGGATCAACTAACCTTTCCCTTAGGTCACCCTCCATCAAAATATTATCCTCAAAGAAGGGTTGGTTGACCTTTCCACCAATTTTCCTTTGATTAGATACCAATGTGGAGGATAGTAGGTCAACCCTTATCCAAGCTTCCCATCAAAAAAAAATATTATGCATGAGGAAGGGTGATGTACCTTTCCCTTAGATCCCCTATGACAAGAAAATAATGTTGAGGAAGGTTTGGCTAACCCTTCTTTAGTCTCCCCCTCGAAAGGGAATACTATGTAAGAGAAAGGGTTGGTTGAGCCTTCGTCAACCCTACTTTAATTAGAATATTATGCTAGATGACAAGTTAACTAACCCTTTCATTCCCATACCACTCACAAGGATATTAAGGTGGAGGAAGGGTTAATTGACTCTTATAGTGATCCCTTTACAAAAAATTATTATGGTATATAAAGTGTTAGATAACCCTTCGCCATGGTCATGATGAAAATAATACTAATGTAGGGGAAATGACAGTTTATCATTTCCCTAGTTCTCCCTTGATGGAAATATTATGATAGAGGAAGGGTTAGTTTTCCCTTCCTTGGGTTACCCCTATATGAGAATTATATGCTAGAGTAAGGGTTGGTTGAAATTTCCCTAAGTCACTTGAATAAGAATATTATGCTCAAGATGTTGATTTTTCATGGCCCCTAGATCTAGTCCCTAACTAGATCTTAGCACAAAAACACACTAGGAATCCCAACAGAAAAACACTTTGCACAACATAAATATAACAATGGTGAAATCAATTAAGTGCACATATTTATATGGACCAAATATAAACCTTTATCAGTCCATTAATAAAGAATAGGTAGGGCTCCCGTACTAGAGATCATGGCCCTTTAGATATCTGATACAACTAGTATAAAATATAGTATAAACAATCTAGGGCTTGATATCTAGTCCATTAGACCTACGATCTACCCAACACAGCAAGAACAAAATGACTTGACTTACTTGTTGTAGTAGTCTTTTTTCTCCAACCCTTTCTTTCCTCTTTTCTCACTATTGTACCTTGTTGTAGCTTTAGCCCTTTAATTCTACAGACTTCTCGTTGTCTGTTGGCCTACTCCTTTAGGCCAAATACTTTAGCCAATATTAGATGCCCACTTCCAATTGATCTGGCATATTCTAGATTTTGGTCTTCCTACTTTAGAACTCAAACAACCCTCAACAACCTTCTTAGATCCTACTCCAGTTAGCCCTATGCAACCCTACTAGGAACTCAATCCACCTCTACCATCCTGGCATCTCCTCCAATAGCTTCTTGAGTCCGGGCTTATCCATTTAGCCCACAGACTCCTAGTTGTACTACAGTAGATTGTTTCTATCTCCCTCCTATTAGATCACTTCCTTCTTCCATGATATCAACAACCTTAACTCAAGTCACGACCTACTTGCATAGGTCTAAACTAACATTTAATCTCCTCCAAAAGGCCTTGTAGGTATCCTACATGTTTCGGGCTTAACCAAACCACATTCCAACCCTTCTACAAGGTTCATATCCCCCTCTACCACCTGTGGATGCCCTTGGAAAACCTCAGCCTACTCTCCTTTCCACATGTGTTGCTATAACAACCCCTCGAATGCCTTCTAGTGCCTACGACCTACCATAGGTAACCTTCTCCTGAGCAATGTTACCCAAAAAAGGGTTGTGACCCTCTCCTCGATAACTTGTCCGTGTAGCTTTCTCATGCAGCCTTAACAATGGCCTCCCCAACCAATTCTAACCACCTTAGGTCTCATTCTTGTAGCCCATATGGTCGAAACTAGGCCACCTAGTGCCCTCAACCTCCAACAGTCTAGCCTTGACCTACCTTAAACCACATAGAGTAGCCTCGACCCCTAGATCGAGGCCTCAACCTCCATGACAGAACACTACTCAGCCTCCAATAGAAAACATCCTTGTTGGGCTATCCTCCAAGGCCTGCGACCTCTCTCTAGGGTTGTATTTGCACACAAATGAGTCATTTCACTTGTGTATCTTGAGCCTCTCCTTTGGCACTTATTTATAGTTTTTCTTTTAGGGTTTCTTAGGCCAAGGCCCTAGTTCTTTAGGGTTTTTATTTCTTAACCCCTCTGAATAAACAATTAATTTCTTAGGTCCCAAACCCACAACTTTGGGTCCAAAACCCCATCTTTGGGTAAATTTCCCAACCAACCTTTGCTGGATTTCTTTTTCTCAGAAATACCTTTTGAGCTACCAAAAATACTAACACAAGGAAAGAGTCATGTTTTGGCCTCAATAACCCCCCAAGCCATTTGACTTGGGGCCCAACTTTTTAAATTTTATCAAGGGCTTGTTCCTTGAACCTTTCTTAACCTTTTTGTTATTCTTTTACATTAATTTGATTATTGTATGTTGATGATTAGGATTGCATTGATTGCAAGCTTATTTGATAATAGTTTGTAGTAGTTACATTATAAGATTGATTTTTCTTACAAGTTTGCCTTATACTCATTCATTGCATTTCATGCATCTTGATTTAAATGGTTGCGTACCACTTGGGTTTAATTGGATATAATTTACTTTAGCACACAATGCATCCTTCTCTAAGGTCATAGACGATGCCTTATATCGTAGATCAACTTAGGATCAAGTTTTAGGAAAAATAGGTAATTTCACCAAAGTACTAGGTATGATGTGCATTGAGGGTGAAGTGACCTCTCTTGTGAGTTAAAATCTTTTAGATGTTTGAGTCATGCTAACATTAACCAACACCTTAAAATCCTATACAACATAGATATTGGACAAACTAACAAAATTGAATTCAGGTAAAACAATATTCTGAATGGGGTTGGACTTTTATTAAGGAATGCATTTGCATGTAGTTTTTAGGTAACACTTGAGTTGACAATTCAACTCCTAGAAAAGGTTGATTTCTTGGGGAGTGTGAACCAAACACACAATTGAAGGAATTCAAATTTGAGGTCTAGAGGTATAACATGTGTTTATCCATGAGTTGTAGACCAGTTGACTTGTGTGGGGTTTATTCTTCATTAGGTTATTGGTTCAACTCTCATGGGGAGAGATTGAGGGTGGGACGCCCCTATGGGGGATAAAAAATTGTCCCATAGGGTGTATAGGCTTAATTGAGCCTCGCAAAACTCTGGTGAGAATGCCTCATAGGTGTGCAGATTGTTCTTCCATCCAACATTAAGGTTGGTCTCAACCTACGCCCAGTCTAGTAGGGGGGAAATATGTGTTTATGGTCTCTCGTGAAATCACGTCATTTAGCACCAACATTTATAAAATCTATATAGATAATTTTTTGTAGAGATATGCGACCATTTATTCCAAAACCTTACCTATCTTATACAAGCTAAAAAATGAGTCATTTATTGATACATATGGCTTGTAAGTTATTGAATATACTAGTAGTAAATAAATTTTATCCTTACCTCACCCAAATTACCTTTATTAATAATTAATTCAATATGATTTAAAAAAATCAAATACATATAATAAATTATAAATTTATAAAATCTCTAGATACACTCATGAGTTAATTAACTAGTCTTCATTTAAAAAAAAACTTAATTGAATAATTAGTACATTTGATTTTTATATTAGTCACTCCATTTTTCATTTGAAGATAGTTTACCATCCAATGAGCAATACTTGGTTTACTTTGCCTCTAAGGGGTAAATGATTTTAAGTCAAAATTTTTCTTTTAAATTAGCCAACTAAAAGTTTGTTTTTAATTGGGAATACTCAAAATTAGGTTATCAAAGTTTAATTAAACTGAGGTTATCAGAGTTTAATTAAACTCTACTTCAAGGACTCTATCTGAAGACATTTTCAAAAGTGTTCATATGACACCTTGGAAAATTTCCGATGGCCGATAATTGAAATATTCCGATGGTGATTATGCTCCGTTGGCTCATTTACAAATTTTTTCATGAAATTTTGATTCCATACCCTCTCATGATTTGACACGTGCACTATTGGTTGGTGAATGAAATTCCCGACACATGCTTGACAAGATTATGCATGTGGGACTAGTCGGAATCATATTATTTTGTATTTTGTTTTTTTGCATCAAGAAAGAGACCGTTAACTACAACATATAGCCATAAATATAATATTTAAAAAATTCCAAAGTATAATAATCATATATATAGTAATAAAGGTAGTCTAGATTTTATGAATCTCAATCACTTGAACTATGGATAAAATCTCATATTATTTATAAGTAAAGGAAATTTAATAGAATATATTAATTATAAGTCCAATATAGAAATTATAAGGGTTACAAAAT
>APFE030328586.1:0-23103 GCA_000404065.3 Pinus taeda
ACTTCCTTTAAAGAAGCTGCTTCTCATGACGCATGGAAAGAAGCAATGCAAAAGGAGTATGATGCCCTCATAAAGAACGGCACTTGGAAGCTGGTTGATCCTCCATTTTGAACCAAACGAATTGGCTGCAAGTGGGTCTACAAAAACAAGTACAAAGCTGATGGCTCACTTGACAAGCACAAAGCTAGGGTTGTGGCAAAAGGTTTTGCACAGAAGGAAGGGGTCGATTATGAGGAAACTTTTGCCCCCACAGCAAAATGGGCCACTATCCGGACACTCTTTGCACTAGCAGCTCAGAACGGTTGGAAAGTCCATCAAATTGATGTAAAAACCACCTTCTTGAATGGAGATCTAAAAGAAAATGTTTTTATGTCCCAACCTGAAGGATTTGCTGTGAAAGGACATGAACATAAAGTATGCAAACTTGTGAAGTCCTTGTATGGCCTCAAACAAGCACCACGAGCTTGTTATGAAAAGCTAACTGAGCATCCTCTGAAACTCAACTTCAATCATTTTGATCTTGATGATGCAACTTTATTTGTCAAGAAAGTTGGCAAAATAGTTGTATATCTTGTGGTATATGTAGATGATCTTTTAATGACAGGGAACAATGAAAGCTACATTGCATCCATAAAGAAAGAATTGGGGAAAAATTTTGAATGACTGATTTGGGCTATGTTCATTACTATCTTGGCATTGAAGTAACCCAACATCCAAAGTCCATATTTCTTTCTCAAAAGAAATACATTGGAGATTTGTTAAACAGATTTGGTATGACAGAGTGCAATCCTATTACCACTCGAATGGAACAAAACTTAAATCTCACATCTATTGAAGGAAAGGAATTTGAGGATGCAACAAAGTATAGAAAGCGTGTAGGAAGTCTCAACTACCTTACTTTTACCAGACCAGACATTTCATTTGTTGTTGGAATCCTCTCCAGGTTTATGCAAAAGCCTTGTGAGGGACATTGGTCTACTGCAAAAAGAGTTTTAAAGTAATTGAAGGGAACTCAAGACTATGGAATCAAGTACACACAGGTGGATGACTTCAGTTTGATCGGATACTCTGATTCAGACTTCGATGGAGACAAAGAAACTGGAGTATCTACTTTAGGATATGCTATGAGTCTTAGATCAGGAGCTGTCTCCTGGAGATCACGCAAACAATCAGTTCCAGCAGATTCCACAATAGAAGCAGAATACGTGGCAGCAGCTGAAGCAACAAAAGAAATTGTGTGGCTTAGGAAAATTCTTGAAGATTTGCGGGTAAAACAAGTACAATCAACTTCGCTCATGATTGACAACACCTTTGCAATAATGTTGGCCAAGAACCTAAAGTTCCATGATCGAACGAAGCATATCAATACTAAATATCATCTGATTCCACATCATGTTGAGGCCAAAACAATCCATTTCCATCATTGTTCCACAAATGAGCAAATTGCAGACATCTTCACCAAAGCACTTGGAAGGGAAAAGCTTGAACGATTCAGAATGATGCTTGGACTCACCAACATCCCTTCAGATTAAGGTGGGGAATGTTGACACTAATCTTCATGATTGGGGGAATTTTATGTAAATAAATAAATTAGGAATGTGAACAGTCATCGGGAGGTGAACTGAACAATCACTCCCTATTGTATATAACAATGACCTACCTATGGAATAATATACGAATCAGTTGTTTGCTTTGTGGAGTTGCTGCCTGGCCTAACAACAGTAAAGAGAAAAGTACAGAGGAATGATCTTGGGAGGTTACTGAGCTACCAAAAGGTCATCTAGAATGCTTGTAAGTCAAATGTTCAATTCATAAACTAAACCAAAGATTGACTAAAGCAACCTTCATCTATTATGCAATTGCAAAGCAAGAGTAGTTTGAAGGCTATCTGACTAACTTTAGGCTCCGTTTATAGTTTATAAAGTAAACAAAAATAACAAACAAACATTTATTCGATCCCCAGCAGAGTTGCCATTTTGTTTCCGGGAAAACTAGTGTCTTTTCGATCGACTAGCCCTCTATGATTGGCAACTATCCTAGAAACAAACAATCAAAGCAATTTGTGATTTATTCTATGTATGATAGATAAGAGAGAGTCAAAGGAACCAACCTAGATCTTCCGCTTAACTCCTTGCTTGATCTCTCTCCCCCTTGACAGAGCTTGCAACTCTTCTCCTACTTATCCCACTTAGAGAATACCTGTAGAAACACAGTAACAAAACACCGTCAAAGCATCTTGATCTATTATATCATAGACATTGCAGAATCAGAAATACAATGAACATACAATGGCATTTACAAATAATAACATTCACAATTGCATAGTTATATGGAAGAAAACTCAAAGAACTTTATTAAATAGAAGGGAGAATTATAACCCAGTTGTCTGATCTAGCATCATCCTCCCAGCATCAAAGACCTCTTCACCTCATGAAAAACAAGATCACACCAACAAGACAATGCTCTTTCTCAACCATAAACTATCAGCACTTCCTTGCAAATTACAAAATTCCAGCCTCTAGATCTCTCAGATGAGGGATCCATTTATAGATGTGTGCAAGGGTGTGAATCATCTTTGGGTTTTTGATTAGTACCATTCCACTTGTTATTTTTGGTTCCACTTGGAGATTTCTTGGATCTCTTACTCATCCCTGGGCGAATTCGGAGAGGCAAGTGTCATAGGAGAAGTTTCTAGAAGATTTCATGAGCATCCACTTAGAAAACTGTCTCAGACATTTGTCCATCCTCGCTCATCGCACCCTACAGAAGACCTCATCAGTATGCATCACACATGGCTAGTGTAGGAGTCAATATGCATTGCACCCTGACAATGGAGCAGTCAGTATGGTTTTGTTTTGGCCAGTTCTAGATGGTTTTCAGGTGGAACTTTTGGGGAATGATGTAATCAGTTGACCATGATCCTTTAGGATATGAAAAAACACTTTTAGGGGTTAAAGAGCCCTAGTTTATTGACATATAATATTGGGGTTGCAGTGCCCAAATATGTCTATAACACACATACATAACGAGAATAATGGCAACAAAAATAATCATGAAAGTGTAGCCATGTAGAAGACATATATTCCATCAAAATGATCATATAATTACAAGGAGAAATAAACTTTCATTAGTGATGCAAAATCCAAATCCATGATTGGACTTCCACATTCCACCTAACTGTAGAATGGCTTACCCAAATCTCTCTTCATCGATTCACCCCTGTGTCATATTCCAAGCATGAATGTGGGATCTCATAGAACACAACAATAAAAAACCATCCATTGCTTCCATAGGCCATCCACCTCAACCAATCAATAAGTGATTCCACCTCATGGTCAGACATTACAAAACCATCGTCATATCGATCTCTATCCCATCCATCCAGGTCTCTAGAGCATTTGTTTCAACCAAGGCTCAAGGACTAGTAACTCCACCCATAGCTGCCACCTGGCTCTAGAGCGTTTGTGGAACCAAGGATCCAGGAATAGTAAATCAACCCACCAATGGCTCTAGATCATTTTTCCAACCAAGGCTACGGAGCCAGTAACTCAACTCACCAAGGGCTCTAGAGAATTTGTCCAACCAAGGCCATGGGACTAGTAACTCTACCCAATTTTTTATAGGGCTCTAGAGAATTTTTCCAACCAAGGATCCAGGAACTAGTAACTCAACCCAAGCTAAGGAAACATGAGAACCAACCAAAAAAAAACAATGAAATTAAACCCACAATCACCATGTCTATCCAGGAAATGGAAAGGCTAGGAAATCCACAGTCAATCTCAACCATCCTCCATGCCAATGACAAATCAAAACCAACAATCCACATGCATATGCCATGCATGCCAAAACTAGTAAAGGAAACATACATGCAACTTGGTACCTACAAGAAAATCTGATGTAGCTACTGATCGTGATGCCTTCTTGCTCTTTCTTGCTCTTCCTTTCCCTTCTTGCTCCAAGAATTCAAGTATGGCACACCCTCCAAGAGTGCTCCAAGAAAACTCCAAGTCTCTAAGAGTATGAGAGAGAGAGAATAATGAGAGAACTCCAAAACTGAACTCACAAAAGGTTACCAACTAGTCCTTAGAATCCTTGTTATGAATGAGGCCTCTATTATCTTCATTTTCCATTATTTTCCTTCAATTTCCTCCTAACATGCAACCTGCGACCTTTGACCTCCCTTTTATCCTAATTTCCAATATTTTCATAAATAAATGTGCAAATTTTCCTTTCCAAATCCTTAGCCATTTCCTTTTCCAATTTCCTTAGCCATAAATAATCAAAAGTGATCCCCATCACTAGGATTCTGCCCAACATTCAGCTTGGAATAAGTGTCACATCATTCATGGTTATTATTTTTCTTTTGTTTACTTTTATTACATAGAATTTTCACCAAGGTTGTTACAGAACCCTCCCCCTTGGAGGAACACCATACTTGGTGTTCAACAACACCTATAACCACAAAAATTCTGTAAGAAAAATATACTACCAATGGAGCTTTATAACTTAGCTCAATGCAATATTTATAATGATCAACCTGCTGAGAAGAAAATCAACATGAAAACATAACAACATAACATTATAATGACATCACACCCATACCGCTTATTGGAGCTTTATAACATAGCTCATGGTGGTATTTACATCCATATACATATGTACATAAACCAACATCATCAAAACATATACCAAAGCATATACCACAACATATACCAAAATCACACCAAAACACCAAGCCAAAATTGCTTTGCCTCAACCAGAAAATAAGGAATGATACATAGCCCACGCCTGATCCACCATCTCCCATGTAGCTTCATTGGGACCAAAGTGCTTCCTTTGCACTTTAACTTGCTCAATTTCTTGGTTCCGGAGCATGAGCACCTTTTTCTGAAATATACACTGAGGCTCTGGCTGGAATTCTCCATCTAGTTCCACCTACAATACAGACCATTCAATCACATGATCAACATATTTAAAATACTTCTTAAGTAAGGGCATATGGAAAACATCATGGAATTTCAATTTTGGAGTCAGTGCAAGTTGATAAGTTGTTGGACCAATCCTCTCAATGATATTGAAGGGCCCACAAAAATGTTATGCTAGCTTGGCACATGATCCAATCCGTAAGGATCTCTTCTTCAATTTGATTTGAAAATGCACATGTTCCCTAGCCTGGAACTCCTTGAACAACCTCTTCCTATATCCTTTGATGCCTTTAGATTCTTCTTTAGAACTTGCATGCCATGTTTCAATTTTACCAAAATGTCTAGTCCAATCAACAACATGTTAATCGAATCGCTCCAATTGATGGGAGAATTGAAACTCCACCTAGACAATGCCTCAAAAGGACTCATCCTCAATGATTCCTAATGCCCATTGTTGTATGCGAACTCTCTTGGTGGAAGGTACTCTTCCCACTTTTGTTGTGGATGCATCACATACATCCTCAACATGTCCTCCAATATCTTGTTGACCCTCTCTGTCTATCCATCTATCTACAGATGATAAGCTATATTGAAAGCCAACTCTGTGCCGAAACCTACAAATAACTCCTTCCAAACCTTAGAAGTGAACTTTGCATCTCTGTTTGACACAATGTTCTTCGGAAGACCATGCATTCTGACCACATCTATCATGAGCAGCTGTGCTACATTTCTAGCTGAGAATGTAGATTTCATCAGAATGAAATGTGTGATATTTGTCAACCTGTCCACAATAACCATGATGGAATCATGTTGTCTCACTGTCTTTGGAAAAAATGTAATGAAATGACTTCCCATTTTCACTCTGGAATCATGATCTGTTATAGCAGTCTACCTCGATGTTTACACTTTTCCTTTACACATTGAAAATCAAAACATCTAGCCACAAAATCTACTACATCCCTCTTCAAATTTGGCTAATAATAAAGTCTCTTCTCTGTTGTCAATGTATTATGGTAGCCTAGGTGACTTGAATAAAGTTTCACATGAAACTCCCTCAAGATCATCTTCTTGAGCTCACTGCTATCAACCACATATATCCTATCTCAGAACCTGACCAATACATTTGTTGTAAGAAAATAATCCATATCATGTTCACCTACACTTGTACCCGTACTTGAATCGGTATCTGTACCCAAGGATGTAATTTTGATGGGCATTTTGCCCGTCGTAAGGAATCTTGCCCGTATTTGAAGTCTATAAATTTTTAATGCATGTTTCTTCTGACGTGTTTGTGTTGGGTCCCCATAATACTAGTGATTACCCCATTACTATTGTAGTTGTACCCCTTATTAATATTGTTGTGCCCCTATTGTGCCCATATTGTTACTGTTGTGCCCCATAGAAGCCCACTATTGTTATTATTGTGCCATTACATTATTATTGTTATGTAGGCTCTGATTATGTTATGACCCCTTAGACTCCTATATATCGAAAGGAGGTCTTTTCATTTGAATCAATCGAAGAATTGTTCATTTATGTAATGTAAAGGAGGTTGCCCCCTTGAAGAGGCTGAATTCTAAGGTGTTGATCTATCTTTTCTATCTTTTCTTGAGTTGGTTTCATAACAGTTTGGAACTCCATTAAACATATTTTTGACAGTTTAACTTTTTCTCAAAACGTCATTAATATCGTGAAAACAAAGGAATTGAAGTGTGTAAATATATATAGTTGCGAAACTAAGAGAATGAAGACTGCAGTAGATTAGACATGTCACGGTGTTGAGTTCTCCAAATACTTTATTTTATCACCTACCCATGAAGTTTGGTGATTGTTGGCATTAGGTCACAACAGAGGACCTGAATTAATGAAATCAAGTGATTCAGTGACTAGTGACTATGGATTTTGGTGATTAGTAGGTTGTGGACCAAAGATGTCGATCTCTCTCGATGTTTACAATAATAAATTCAAATAATAACCTAATGAAATATTGAGTACCGAGTGCACCACATATGCCATATTTTTGCCACAATCATAGAGAGTACCATACTGAGTACTAATATCATGGATACACCTATAACCATGTGTTGAGGGAAATGTTCCCCTAGGACTTTTGGGTTAAAACCCCAGTAGACTGAAAGTTGTCTATACAGAGAAACACACATTCACACAGCCATTATGCTATTATAAGAAAATTCTATAATAAGAGGGGGCGTACCTTAGGTCCTACGTTTGAGAAGGTCCTTTAGGGTCCAAACCCTTCTTCAAGTTCGTTTTACTCCTTTGTCCTGCAAAACAACCAATTCCAAAGAACACAACAGTACATGGACAAAAACTTATAAAGAAATCATCTTCGTGTTATAAAGAAAGGTATTTAGTTATGAACTTTAAACAACCATTCACATATGAATTCCAACATGAATATCATAAACATAAAGAAGATTTATATCAGGAACCAAGACGTGTTTATTTTATTATAGACAAATAAAATTCAAAAAAGGAATAATTTCACCTGAGTCACCTTTCGCAGACTCCAAGCAAAGCTTCCTTCCGGATCTGTCCAGCCTCAAGCCTTTAGCAAACTCCTTCCATGACTTACTCCTTGATGTCATAAGTAGTGGATGAACATCAACGTACAAGGAAACAAGGGTTTCCTGTACAAATGGGGGAAGTGCAGAAGGCACGAAGGTCTTCAGACCTGGTCAGGGGGAAAATCTCAGTATAATAACCTTTTTCTCTCTTCTCTCCTCCCTTAGGCCTTCCCTTTGAGGTCTTTTTATACTTCTCCCAAAGTATTTTTTTAGTTGGGAGTTGGTTGGGAACAGTTGGACCACAGGCACTAACAGGTGATCAGCAGGTAAAACCCGCGATCTCTGCCCAAAATTAAGGAGTTTTATATTTTTGTAAGTGTTTTAATACATATACACGGGTTGGGTATATGCCTACCCGCATATACACACGTTTAACTCAGGGAAATGTCGCGTATAAGGGATAAAACATTGTTTTTTAAATTTTGGACCAGGTCTGGAAGGAGGGGTTGCCCTAGGCCATGAGTACAGCATCACAAACCATAAGAGTGAGATTTGGAGCTATAACAGATGCCCCCTAATACATGAGGTCAGAAGGGGTACATGATGGCCGAAATGTATTAAGCAAGTACATGGAAAGGAAATCTGTCAAAAATCGAGGAGGACTTCACCAGAATTCAGCCTGCCAGGCCACAAAAGGATATCAGAAAGAAACATTGTCTGAGGTGGGCATACCCATGCTCAGAGAAAGCAAAGCATGTCTGCATATCAAGCACAAGTGGATCCACTGATTATACAAGTATAAATGACTGGAAAATACATAATGGATCATCTGATCATGATCGAACAAGTACATGTCTGAATATCACATATAAGACTGTCAATGATGCTAAAAAATGCAACGGATCACTGATATCAAAGACTGATCCCAAAGGTACCAACTGGACATGATGGAAAAGGATGGTACTACACTGCAAACTCAGGTGCCAGCATATAGAATGTCACCATGACTAACTGCAACATATAAGGTGGAGTGGTATCAGATAGCAGCAACAGAAGTAATTGTCAAGTGAACCAATGAATGCTGATACAACCTGAGGTCTTCACTGATCGCCGTGGTACATTTCTACACCATGGGAATAAACGATCTGAAGTCGACCATGTGAGAAATCGTTTGATTACCTGTCATTGATGTATACCGTTAACAAATGCGAGACTACTCATCGATAATGATAATGAGTGTCAAGGTATCCAATACAATCCAACAAGTGTGAATAGATGAGCTGGAATCGAACACTTGTAAGAATCTATCGATCAGGAGACAATGATGGTTTCCCACTGTCGATATCGAAGGATCTGCCACTAATGACTGTAAACCCCAAGGTACTGCCAAATGGACTCTAGATCTTTGCCCCAGAGCAATGAGTTGGAGTCGATAGGGAAAGATCCACTAGAAGGAAGGCATTAAGGCATCCTTCATCAATCGAGCGCGAGTGTAACCCGTAGGCCAATAATGTGGAAGGAATCGGATGAAAGAGATGTAGTAACCCAACCGAAGTACTTTTTCGGCATACACAAGATGTGGCTAGCGCACGACAGAAACCCTCTGAACCAACCAATAATGAAAGCTGACATAGAGGCAAGGTATCCACCAATAGGGTCAAATGGAAACCAAGGTACTGTACGAATCCCAATGTGTGATAATGTAAGCTGACGTCGAACACAAGGGAAACCACTCAGTCAAAGACCCATGATACTGATTGATGCTGAGCACAAGGTAACCTATCAATAACGAAAATAGGGCCAGGGTGCAGCTCTAGGTCTGTCCTCAGAGCAAGATGTCATTGTCGATAAGGACAAGACCCGCTAGCAAGAAGTCAATGGAGACCTTCTCAAACCGGCATGAGTAAAGGACCAATATAACTGATGTGATGATAGACATGACACTAACAACCAGGATGGCCGACTAAAAATTGAGTCAAGAGACACCGCAGAGAGGCCGACTCAGGCTAACTTCCCTTAAACAAAATCACGACTCAATTTGACTGTATGGCAGCATATGATGACTCTGTATAAGTTCGTCATGCAGGAGGCACGAACGAACCCTCCACATGATTGGAAGAGATAACCAATCAGGGGAGAACTGATTCAATTAACAAGGTTAAGGCGTACCTAAGTCAAACTAAATCCCACCCACACGGAGGAGACTTTGTTTTGAGTGCTTTGTTCAAGGGAAACATGACTGACTCTAGCTTCCAATAATAAATGGAAATACTGTCCCGTTCCCGCTCTTTTTGGAATATTTATTTTTTTTGTCTTTTTCTGTTAAGCTCGAAAAAGAATAAAAGAATGCTATGGTATAGTGGAAAGAACGAGTGTCGATGAAGTAGATGATCTAGTTCCTGGGAGTGGAACATTCCTATGCTCAATGCAGGGAGGTGAAAACTGGTTAGTGACACTCAAAGGTATGTTCCTTCCACAGGTCAAGGTGTGTCAAGTTGCAGAAGTCAAAAGTATGCAAGGTTGATTTTGCAGTCGTCATGGTCAAAAGTTGGCTTAAACACGAGTCCAAGTGAAGCCGACTCTAGGCCAAAAAGTGCAAATGGTCAACATGCAATGCAGTAGTACAACTCAACACAAAGGAGCCTCTAGGGTATAAGGCCAGAACAAAGCGAAGAAGCTAAGAGGAATGAGTCTTCAATGCATAAGTCATGGGGGGACTATAGAGGACTCCCAGCCTACTCAAATTGAAACAACATGGGCACCAAATGTCAATGAGGTGCTAACTACGATGCCCAAGTAAAGGATGGCTCTACCATCGTGTCACGATTTTAAAAATCGGCGAGTGAAGATGGCTTACGAACCATAACATGATGGGATCAACCCTATGACAGATGTACTGACAGATGGAGGCTAGTATGCATGATGCAATGGAAAAATGATGTCCCTAACCTATATGCGAGTGAAAAAAAGATACCTGCCATGAAGGGTCAGCAGTCATGGAACCGTCTCGAAAAAGTCGAAAATGTCGAAAATGTCCTGAAAAGCAAACCATTCTCGACACTTCAAGATCCCAAGTTAAAAGTCACATGAGACCAAACAAAATAAAATTTTGAAAAATTTTTGCATTTTCAAAACTTATAAAAGGGATTTTGGAATCACCATTTTTACCAATTGAGTTGGAGAGCAAATATTTGGAGCCAAAGGAGCAAATTTTGCGTGTGCCAAATTCGACCGTTCAAATTCTTCAAAATCTTCCAGGTAACTCTTACACTTAGCTTGCAATTCATTGTGACTAGTTTTAGGATTTTTCATTGATGTTTCACCGTTGAACTATTGTTCAAAATTTCACCGCGGCGTATACGCGGGTTGATAATATGAAACCCGCATACGCGCGTACCCTATATGCAACTGTGTATACAGTAACCCGCGTATACGCCTTGAGCCAATTTTAATCAAAAACTAACGGTTGAAACTCAATTTTTTCTCAGGATGCTGATCACATGGCGTTAAAGAGAACATGCAGCGGTGGATAATGAAGTTATGAATGATCCTGAAGCCTTGGATGCTTTACAGGGATGCGGCTTGCTCAAAATTTTCAAACTGCTAAACATGAAAGCCAATGTACGACTGCTTGAAATGCTCATTGACTATTGGGGTGTCGAGGAGGAATCCTTCATGATTGATCAGATGCCACTCAGAGTAGAATTGGAGGATATTTATTTTATCACGGGCCTTTCCTGAAGGGGAGAGGTAGTACAGTCCCGGGGCAGGACACGGAGTAGTCTCACTATAGAGGACTATGTACAGATATACTGCCAAGGACATCCCAAGAAAGTTGGGAGCCAGATCTCTATTGCACACGTGGCAAGTTTATTTCTAAGGATCATCCTATTCACCATAGCTCGAGTGAATGGATCGTCCTCTCTGCATCAAGCATCACGACTCACTATGAGCGTGGCAGTGGATTGTCTCGCTACTGTGTTTCACTGGTGTACTCCTCTTCTGGTGAGCATGAAGAGCCAGCTCACTTCTATTAATAGGGGACAGACCAAAAACTTTGGCTATGGGACTATCTTGTGCACTTTCTTCTTCGAGAGGATTCCCGCACTCCACCCCAGGGTAGCAGTTTCCATCAGCACCCCACACGATCCACGCATGGGCCGATGGGCTGATTTGATGAAATGTTTGGGGGGTGGGGAGGTTCCTAGGAATGCTTTTGACAGTGACTTCTTCACCTAGTGGGATCAGTAGATCATCACCGTAGATGACTACCCCTATTCCGGGCTGGACTTCCGAGGAGATCCTGGCCTAGCATTACCGCCAAATGCAGCATGGGGCGAGATTGGTAAGGATTTTTGATTTTATGATTTTTTTTTGAGTTTTAAAATATAATAATGCATTTTGGAAAATATTTTTGGATGAGATTCAAATGATTAATATGCTGATCATGATCCAGACATTGGGCCAGTGCGACCAGATGGACTCCCGCGGCACAGACAACGCGGCCGAGGAGCCGAAGAGGCGGCTGCTGAGACGGAACGTACTCTACACAACGTCCAGCGACACTTGACGAGACTGAGTTGTCGAGTACTGATGGCTGCTATAGAGGACCTTCTTGAGGATATGCAGCGTCATGTGGTTGGCATGCCACGTGACTGGGTTCGCACTTTTCAGCGTGTAGCCAATGCGATAGTTACCTACTTGGCCGCTCATCCTGAGCCGGGGCATTAGATATGCCGGACATGATTATGGGCATTTGAGTCCCAATTTTGTATTTTTTGGACAACATATGTACACTTGAGATGCTTTATGATGATATATATATATATAGTTTTACTTTTTGATGCTTCAATTTTATGATGAATGATTGATGTGCCAGTCTAATGCTTGATTAGCGATAGAATCAGCTAACCAATTATGAGATCTTGGAATGTGAAAATAATTAATATAAACAAATGATATTTGCAACAACCTCACCCTTAAATACTGGCGATATAAACATGGATCCCTTACCCGATAATGTTATTTAATTGAGACACTATCAATTGAGAATCGAGATAAACCACAAACGAGTCGATCCCATAAGAGATTGCCTCGGATAGTAAATTAATAACGGCATTATACTCAGCCATATTATTCGAAGCAGGACCAATGCATACGCCTCTTGATACCATCAATTGACCAGTTGGATAATAAAGTACCCAAGCTGTGGAAGCGATGTTCCGAGTGTGCCGACTAGCACCATCGGCGAACCCAAAATAGACCAAGTCATCCATCAACACCTGCAACAGCAGACCAAAAAGTGTTGACATCACAAAACTCTCGATAATATATGTATAAATATACATAATATACAAAGAAGCCATTGCCTAACTTCTACTTAAGCAAAGTACTTCTTTACATAGAGCCCGTTTCGGGGCTCCACCAGCTTGTTTCCCTCAAAATCGATTAACTCATATGACCCTTTTTCTAAAAATCGTTTAATAATGAAAGGACCGTACCACATAGCCTTAAACTTGCAGTGTCTTTATCTTGGTCATAGACCAAGACAAGGTCGCCTTCAAAAAAGATTCGAGGACGGACATATTTATCATACTGCGTTTTTACCCTTTTCTTATGGGCCTCATTCATCGTGGCGGCATCTCGACGCTGCTCATCGAGATGTTCCAAGTGAAGGAGGTTCTCTTCAAGACTTGAAGTCTCTGGAAGGATCTCTACAGCTAACTTGAGATATGGAATTTCACATTCGATCGGAAATATAGATTCCATCCTGTAAACCAACTGAAAAGGCGTAAAACCAGTAGCAGTCTTTACGGAGGTCCGGTATGCCCAAAGAGTCGAATACAACATAACGTGCCAATTGGAACGATTTTTATCGATTGTCCATTGGAGTATCGTCTTAAAAGTTTTATTGGCTGCCTCGACTTGTCCATTGGCCTGAGGATAATAAGGAGACGAGTGCTCTTTGCGGAAACCTAATTTAAGAGCCAATTCAGACATCAGTTAATTCTGGAAGTGACTGCCATGATCAGTGAAAATCTCTCTCGGGACACCAAATGTAAAGATAACCGGATTGAAAAGAAACAAAGATGCCGTGTCACCATCGTTTTTATAAGTGGGCATGGCCTCGACCCACTTCGTAAAGTAGTCTACAACCACAATAATATACTTGTGATTCGCCTCTGAAGGCGGATTACAACTTGTAAAATCAATACACCACTTAGTAAGAGGACCAACAGTGACAACGGGAAAAAGAGGAGCTGGATGAGCACGCATCTTTCGAGTAAAGATATGACAAGGGTGGCAACATTTGACCGCTTCCATACAGTCTTTAAAAAGTGAAGGCCAAAAAAGCCAGCACGTAAGATGCGCTGGGCTGTAGCAAGCCCTGATAAATGACCACCACAAGCTCCATTGTGGCAAACATTAGGCACAGACTCTGCTTCCTCCAAGGTTAAACAGCATCGAAGGATTGAAACAACCCCTCGACGGTATAAGGTATCACCAATGATAACATAATTTTTAGCCAGGTGACATAATTTACGACATTCATCCTTGGAGAAAGTAGAGGGACACTTCGAAGTCTGGAGATAGACAATGATATCTCCATACCAAGGGTCGAGTGAAGGGATGAGGAATAAATGTTCATCGAGAAAACTTTCCTCATAAACCGTATCCTCTCCACAAGGCAACTCAGAAATTAGCTCAGCGAAAACCATGGATTTCTTAGACTTGGCTGACAAGAAATCGAGATTGAATTCTTGCAAGATGACTATCCATCTATTATATTTGCCCCCAATCACTTGCCTACTGAGGACAAATTGAAATGGATTGACCGCTGCTAAGACAAAAGTTTTGCGTAGCAAGACGGAGCCACTGGACAGCATGGACGGCTTCCAAGGCCAACTTCTCAACTGGAGAATAGCGAAGTTCAGGACCTATTAAGCCTCGGCTCAAATAATAAATCACATGCTCGGTGAGAGCATCGTTCTCCTGAATCAGAACCATACCAATGGTTGATTCTGCTGCAACGAGATATAAAAGGAAGTCTTTGCCATAATCTGGCGGACTCAAAAGCGGGGTAGAGACTAGTGCTTTTTTCAAAGCATCAAACGATCGTTGCACAAAGTCGTCCCATACAAATGGAACCCCTTTTCGTAGCAACCACATGAACCCTTTAGTGATCTCGACATAGTTTGCTGTAAACCGCCTTAAGAAATTAGCCTTCCCTTGAAGACTCTGAAGTTGATGAATTGAGGATGGGGGAGGCAACCAAACTATTGCCTCAACCTTGAAGGGATCTACCTGAATCCCTTCATTTGACACAATGAACCCTAACAACTGACCGGACTTAACCACGAAAACGCACTTGTTGGGATTCAACCGGATTTTATAAAAATGACATCGCTCGAAAACCATTCGAAGGTGGCTAGGGTGATCAATTATCTATCGAGAATGAGCAACAAGATCATCTAAGTACGCTTCAATGAAATGCTTGATGTCGTGGAAAGCATATGACATGGCCCGCTGAAAGGTAGCTCCAGCATTTTTAAGACCAAAAGGCATCTCTCTATATGCAAAGGTACCCCAGGAACATATAAAGGCTGTCTTATGTTTGTCTTCAGGATGGATAGAAATTTGATTATAACCGGATAATCCATCCATGAAGGAAAAATTCTCGTTACCTGCACACTCATCGATAATCTGATCAATGAATGGCGTGGGGTAATTATCTTTGGGACAAGCCTTTTTTAGGTCCCTAAAATTGATGCATACTCAGATTGTTCCTTGCTTTTTATCTACAGGGACTAGATTAGAAACCCAATCAGTAAGAGGAACATGGCATATAAACCCGCCTTTAGCAGCTTCTCCACTTCCGCTTTGATAGCTGCTGCTTTCCTAGGGTTGACCGACCGAAGCCTCTAACGAACTGGTTTGGCGTTTTCATACGTCTTGATATCATGTTGAAATATAGATGGGTCAATGCCAGGAATTTCTTCATAAGACCAAGCAAATACATGCCGAAACTCTTTGAACAGGTTGGTGTAAATTTGAGTTTTCTTTAGGGGAACACTCAATTCCGATGAAGAGATTCTCTATCGTGTTAGGGTCCCTAGAGATGTTTATAGGTGTTGTTTTTGAAATCAGCTACATATTACCTTCGACACGAACGTGTGCTAGAGCCAAAGGGTTTGACACCGTACAAACATCACTAGAAAAGAGCTCGGAGAATCTAGATTCTACCTCTTGCAATGGAGGAAGAAAGTATGAACAATGGTGTAAATCTTCCCAAGGTTGATCTTACCCATCATTGCTTCAAGAATTGCTTCTTCCAAAGGTAAAACTGAATCTAAGCAGTCCAAAGCAGAGGTTGAATCAAGGCTCCAAGCGGGGGCCACATCGCCATCTAACTCCTCTTCGGAAAAAGGAGTAGAATGGTCATCTGCAGAGTTGACGATAGACTGATATCTAAGCTTAGCTACAGATATAGGAAATGCCATTCCATTCTCTTGTCCTTCAACTAATGTGGTCGTAGGTGAAGGCAAGGTCCAAGGGTTTGAAAAATAATGAGTTCGAAAGAACCCATCAAGAGAAAAATCCTTAGATGATGAAATGGCATTGATTTTAGCGATAGGAGAGGGAAACTCAAAAGTACCCATCAATGAGGAATACATCCCTACTCCTAGATTCTCAGTAGGTGGACGAGGGTTATCCACTAAGGGAATAGTAGAGTCGGAGCTTGCTTGAGGATCAACTAGGCAATAATCCAATTGATCAACCTTTACGATTTTCCCCTCATGAGGAAAGCAAATGACACGAAACAGAGTCGAAAAAATGGCATCCATTTCATATACCCAGTTCCTTCCTAGGAGGAGATTATAGTCTAGGTTAGCATCTACGACTTCTACTTCAATATTAACGACCTTCCCCCCAACACATATTGGAAAGGCCGGGATAATCCCATGTGGCTTATGGGAATGGCCATCGAATGCAGTCAAGACGGTAGGTGAAGGCACAACCGAAGGCGATCCAATAGCCTTCCAACATGACATTGACATGACGCGCGTGGAAGCCCCTTCATCAATAACTGTTCGAAAAATGTTAATTTTCCGGTATGTAGACTTTATTTGAAAAGCCATATGATGAGGGAGTCGCTTTTTGACATTTAACATGTCGAAAGTGAGCAATAAAAAATTAGTTGGATCGACTGCCCCAATCGCAGAAAGTAAAGCACTTCTCTGAGCTAGACACGACTGGAGAACCTATAAAGCAGACATGGCGCACGGACTCTTGGCCAGATCCTCTACAATGGAGTAATTCTAGGCTGCCCTAGCATTAGGATTAATAGTTGCGCGTTTAGCGAAACCTTTTGGTATTCGTGGTATAGTCTCAACAGGGGGTCGCTTGATATGAAGGTCAGTACTTCCCGGAACAACCTTGTCCTTGGAAGTTCTAGCTTCACCATAATCACGTGACCGAGTAGCCACATGGATGTTAGAACCCATCATGAAAACATTCAATGATTTTTCCCTTTCCTGGTTGCCCCCTGCAGAGGTTCCAGGGTTTGAACTCGCTCTAGGAAGAAGTTGCTACCCTTGGGGAAAAGGGTTGGTTAACACAGCTTGGGAACTAGAAGTCCCTTGCTGCCCTAACAAGCACTAAGCGTCTTCAATCTTGGGGCAAAGATGAGTTAAATGGTCTCCACTGCACAAATTGCATGGAAACTTGACTTTCGTTTTCGACTCATTTCTACTTCCACCAGCATTATTGCCGGATTTATTTACATCAGGCTTCCCATCCTGGTTCTTTTTCTTACCTCGTCCTTTCTTTTTCCCATTAGAATTTTGACTTCCTTTGGGGTTATCAGATTGGATGGCATTAATGGAAGAAGTTTGGGAAGCGGAAGTGTTAGACGATGTGACTTGGTTGTTAGAAGCAGTTTGTAAAGACAACTGCTGCAATTCATTTAACAAGTTCACCGTATTAGTGTCTACCGACCTAGCAATACCATCCACGTGGGGACCTGGCTTCGGCTTAGCTATGTCAACCTTAGACCCAAGAGCATCTGGAAAGTACTTTTGTAGGATCCCAGAGTGAGAGTAGATCAATTCTAATTGCTGGGCCTTAAAAATGGCTTGCTCCTAAGAATAGACCCCAGACATGGAGACATCCTTGGAGATCTCAGGTATCAAAGACTTTAAAAACCACTCGAGACGGTACTCTGGAGGGATATCGGCTTTAATGAGCCTCTTTCTCCGTCTCCATTCCTGAATATGATTAGAAATGTGAGTTTCCCTATCCTAACAAAAAGTGGCCAGTAGTTTAGTTCCAGCATCATACCAGACAGGCAACTGAAAATGGTTTAAGAAAATATTTGCTAAGTAAGCGAAT
Organism: Pinus taeda; assembly: GCA_000404065.3. NCBI lineage: Eukaryota > Viridiplantae > Streptophyta > Pinopsida > Pinales > Pinaceae > Pinus > Pinus taeda. The sequence goes on from APFE030328586.1 coordinate 17,846, forward strand.
GATGTAAAGCTTCCCCCAGGAAAATCTATATACCATTTGGCTGCGTTACCAGTCAAGGTGCGTTGAAATAATCTCAACCTAACCGAGTCATCGTTAGGGAGTTCGATGAACACCATAAGTGGAACATGGTTACATGGTCACCCGAGTCCTCACCACTCTTCCCCTCAAATTTTGGAATATCCGAAGGGAGTTTAGTTGGGACCGGAGGCCAGGATGGATTGTACTTGATTGGGTCGTTAGTTAACTTAGTGAGATATGGCAAGTTCAACGTTGCTAGAAACAGAAGTCTAGGAGGAGCTTGGGGATTCCACCCTGACTGGGCGGCAGTCCCAAAGCTCTAAAAAGATTGGCCTGGATTTTGGAAGGCACCAGGCTACCCAAAGTAACTAGTAGAACCCGCTGAGCCAAAAGGGAAGCCTTGTGACCCAACAAAACTCGGAGTTTGACCAACTCCTTCCGTATATCCACCATACCCAGCAAAGTTTCCTCCTAAAGGATTATAAGGAGTTGATAACCCCTGATATGGATTCCAAGCCGAGGCTAGAGGAGGAATACTTTGAAATGAACTAACCGTGGTATATGGCCTATTCCCATATTGGCTGAAAAATCAATTCCTAGTTCCGACACTACTAAGCCGAGGGTTATTCCAACCTTGGAAAGGATTGCTGCTTTGTCCTACAGAAGAGAAAGGCATGGATCCTATCGTAGGGTTGGAATGTGGTATATGACCACTTCCGAATGGAAAACCTTGGAACAAAGCCGATCCACTCATCATGGATGTGGCATCCCCGAACGGAGCTAAAGGAATGCCCTATGAATGGGCGCCAAATGGGAAGAATCTAGAACCAAAAGCATTGGTTTGGGAATTTCCACTCATGGATGGAATGGAGGTAGACCCAACAAAAGATGTGCTAGCAAAAGATCCGGATAAAGAGACGGAGGGGATGGAAATAGTTCCTCCCCCTTGTACAGATATGGGAGTCTGAACAGTCGTAGTACTTGTAGAAGCCATGCTTCCAGTAGTGGTCATCGAAGGTAAGCGCGTAGCGTAACCTGGACTTGACGGTCTATGCGTCGGAGTCCGAACGTAATGTAATACGTGTGGATGACTAGACGGTAGGGGAGAATTTGGAGCCGCTAACGACTCTGAAAGTTCTTCTACCTCTATATTATCCTCCACTTGTAAGCGAACTCGAGAAAGAACTGGAGTGTTCCTCTCTTGTTCCACGGAAGTACCAGGCCTTGCTTCAATACTAATTCCCCCGAGAGGAGGATCAATCCCTGATGCGTCAATTGCCGTGGGACGAAACCCACCGGTATTATTACCTCTGTGCCTTCTCAGAGAAGGCTCTAAACTCGGTAGTGAAAGACCACGAAGTCTTTGAGACTGTCTAGGAAATCGGTCAGCCACTTTGAATTTCTTGTTTAAGATCTAACTAAAGACTCAAGAAATTTAAAGCTAGGCCAACTAAGAGCACAGAGCACCCACTATAAAGTCCCTAAAGATACAGTGAGTCAAACAACTTCCAAGTATTTGTGCTCCGGGTGATTAGGACCGGACACCAAAATCGAGAAAGTGAAAAATAAGGGGCCTTCCGAAGATAGTCTAGGATGATGAGGGCCCAGGCCTATCAGCGAAGATAACAGAGGAAGTTACGCTGACCTCCTAACAACAACCTGCATCGGTGCAAGCCCCCAAGCTTTTGAAGGGTGCCCTCTAGTAGTATTGTTGAGAGTGATACAACGTCGACCTCAGGTGCCACGGGATTCCCCTCCACAGCCACCTATATAGTTCCCTAGGAGTAGTAACTATAGATACCAATTCGTTGCAGAAGCCAGGCGGAACAGTCGTGAGGTAAGTTCAGACAAGTAGGAGAGGGGGTATCTCTCTTCCTTGTCTTCACAAACCCTCATGCTTAACTCCCAGATCCAGAGCTTTCTTGGTCTTCCTAATGCTATTGGATTTTCTCTCGTTATTCAGAATCCTATGTTTGACGTTTTAATGGCCTTGGAGAGTTAACTCTCCACTCGCCTAATCCAAGACTCTAAAATCCTAAGACTTGTTGGTGTATTTAACTTAAAAGAAAAAGTTCTAGTGAATTTTAGTTAGTGCTTGATTTTAAAATGGGCTGTTCTTTAAGTCAAGGGATGATGGAAGTGAAACTAGTGGTGTTTTTTCGACGCAAAATAAATTAATAAAACCTATCTATATGCATGTGCACTTGTCATTGTTTTTTTATGAAGAGTAATTTCTACAGGGTTTGAAAGGAAACTTCTAATGAAACAAACTTTTCTTTTCTTTTCGTTAATTCACACTTCACACTCAAAAAGTTAACAAAACTATGTATGCCTAAAGAGATGCAAATCTATCCTAATGCAACAACTATATGCTTGATGCAAGAATGAAAACAACTCTAAAAACAATAAATGAAAGTTGCTTTGCTTATCAAATTTTCTTTTGCCACTTACAATGTCTACATGGAATATGAGATGCTACCATTCATTTCGTCTAAACACTAAAAACAAAACTCAAGACAAACATAAAGCACTTTCATTCACCGAAAGGAAACCAAATGAAAAGCAAGTTCAAGAAAGCAAAACAAAACTTTTCAAAAAGTTCTCTTCAAAGTAGCAACAAAAAAGTCTTTTCAAAAATTCTTTCAACAAAAACTGAAACTTTGCGATTGAAACAATAAGCAAGAAACACTTTTGCAAGTTGACACCATACAATGAATGAAAACTCAATAAAAACAAATGTGTTTAAAAATGTTTTTTAACAATCGAAAGCAGCAATGAAAGCTTTGGTAACAAAGACCAAAAAAGATCAAAAAGATAATTTCAAGAAAGTGTCAATTGACAACTATGATGAAACAAAGAAGTAGATGGTCATAAAAAGCGATTTTGTCAAGCAAACAAAAAGTCACCAAAAGAAAAATTCAACACAAAGATTGATAACAATCTTTCTGCTCTGATAAATCAGAGCAGCCAAGATTCCAACAAGAAATCTTGCGTGCTTTTAGCAAAAAGACGATGATGCTTGCAAACACAAAACAAGACCAATACTCCTTATAATCAGAGAGAAATCGGAGTAAGACGCTAGCTGTAAAACAAACAACTGATACTGACTAAAATGACTGTTTCAAACCGAATTAAACCACCATACAAACTTCAGAGACACAAAAATTTATAAATCTTGAAAATTGCAATATATATGCGACTGTACTTATGTGTAGACTGCGTGTATACGCGACTGTGCCTGAGGAAACCTGCATATACGTAGGTTTACTTCAGGAAACAAGCGTACGTACGCTTTTGTAACTAAGGAAAACATCATATATGAAAGATTTCAAGAAAAATAAAAAACAAACTGAAGAAACTGGCAAAAATTAGAATTCAAGAACAGACCAGACAGTAACACCAAACCAACAAGCAATTGAGCCCTGATTGGCTTGACAAACACCCAAACTAAGAACAAAAAAAGTGTTGTCCCCAGTGGAGTCGCCAAATCTGTTGAGGGATTTGCTCCCCTAGGGCTTTTGGGTGGAAACCCTAGCAGACTGAAAGTTGTCTAAACATAGAAACACACATTCACACAGCCATTACGCTATAATGAGCAAGTTCTAAAGTAAGAAGGGCGTACCTCAGGTCCTACGTTCGAGAAGTTCCTCAAGGGTCCAAACCCTTCTTCAAGTCCCTTTCACTCCTTTGTCCTGCAAAACAACCAATTCCAAAGAATGCAGCAGTATATGGACAAAGACTTATAAAGAAATCATCTTTTTGTTATAAAAGAAGGAAGTTAGTTATGAACTTAAAACAACAATTCATATATGAAATTCAAACATGAACATCTTAAACATAAAGAAGAAGCATATCGGGAACCAAGACGTGTTTCTTTATTATAGACAAATAAAATGTACAAAAGGAGTAATATCACCTGAGTAACCTTTCGCAGGCTCCAAGCAAAGCTTCCTTCCGGATCCGTCCAGCCTCAAGCCTCTAGCATATCTCCTTCCAAGACTCACTCCATGATGCCATAACTAGTGGATGAACATCAACACACAGGGAAACAAGGGTTTCCTGTACAAATGGGGGAACTGCAGAAGGCACAAGGGTCTTCAGACCTGGTCAGGGGAAAAATTTCAGTATAATAACCTTTCTCTCTCTTCTCTCTTCTCTCCTCCTCTAGGCCTCCCCTTTGATGTCTTTTTATACCACTCCAAAAGTAGTTTTTTAGTTAAAAGTTGGTTGGGAACAGTTGGGCCACGGGCACTAACAGGTGATCAGTAGGTAAAACCCACGATCTCCACCTGAAAATAAGGAGTTTATATTTTTTAAAGTGTTTTAATACATATACGCGGGTTGGGTATATGCAGACCCGCGTATACACGCGTTTAACTCAGGGCAATGTCGCGTACAAGGAATAAATCGCTGTTTTTTAAATTTGGGACTAGGTCTGGAAGGAGGGGTTGCCCTAGGCCATGAGTGCAGCATCACAAACCATAATAGTGAGATTTGGAGCTATAACACCTAGTCCATCAATGACATAACATAACCATCAACAACATTAGCTACATAAAACTCCCTCTCATCCAAAACAATAGAAAAATAATGGAATCAAAATTATCTCATCTGCAAATTACAGTGGCTTCTAATCACTAGAACTAATGCATGTCAATATCTCTCGCTAATAACATACACAACTAGTTCATATAAAGGCAATTTTTCATAAATGCTCAAAACTACCATCAATCTAAAAATAATCAACTACATTCTAGTTGATACAAGACTATGGAGAATCATATAAGTCATGCTAACTCAAAGTAGTTCTCTTGAACCTCTAATAGCTCCTACAATGGCCTATGTTAAATAAATGTATAATAATGAGAAAAATAACAATCTCCTCCAAATAATCTCATGGACCATGATGCCATAAATAAACCACTATAAATTGAAAGCATGTGAGAGTCTCCCCATTCGCATGTTGTTGAGAATGCAACAAGATGATGGAGCTTAGTGGAAAGGAGTCGCCTTCACTAAGTGAGCCCGCAGGAAAATTATGACGCAAAGTCTATTTTTAGACATATGGATCATGTCTATGAGTTGCAGGATGCTGTTTATGGATGATTGGTCAAGTTGGAAAAAATAGATGGACTTCTATTTTTAGACAACAGTGATGACACTATCAAGTCTAATTATAGAGCAGTCAAATATTATTAGCTTATAATAATATTTAGACTATAAACTTTATCTTATTCTCT
>APFE030328587.1:0-26212 GCA_000404065.3 Pinus taeda
TTTACTATCCAACTTGGTTCTTTTCTCCTTTGGAACATGTAGATATGCATCACATCCAAATACCCTCAGATGTGAAATAGAGGGTTTCTTACCAGTCCATACCTCTTGTGGAGTCTTATCCTCCAACGCTGATGAAGGTGATCTATTGACAAGGTAACATGTTGTCTCCACTGCCTCTTGCCAGAATGCCTGTCCTAACCCGGAACCACTGAGAATGTCTTGCCCTTTTCATCAACGTCTTGTTCATTCTTTCTGCAAATCCATTTTGTAGTGGTGTATATGGAGTAGTATTTTGTCATGCTATACCAGAATTCTTACAGAATTCTTCAAATTCCTTACTGCAAAACTCTCCACCGTTATTTGTCCTCGGCACCTTTATCTTCTTCTCTATCTGGTTTTCCACAAGAGCCTTAAATTCTTTAAACTTGTCAAAGACTTCAGATTTCTTCTGAAGGAAATATATCCATGTATTCCTTGAAAAGTCATCTATAAATGATACATAGTACACAGACTTACCCAGTGATGGAACTTTCACAGGTCCAAACACATCACTGTGCACAAGCTCTAATATTTGTTTCGTCCTCTTACCACCAGAGGGGGAACTCACCTGATTCTTCTTCCCATATACACAATTTTCACAGAAATCAAAATCCAGAGAGCTATTACTCATACCTTCTACCATACCTTTACCATGAAGTATTCGAAGGCCCTTCTCTCCAATATGTCCAAGCCTTTGATGCCACAACATGGTCTTCTCTTCAGAGACCACTAGATTTTCTGCTCCACTTTCAGGAGCCACAGAACTGTTGTACCCATCAACAACAGTGCTACCTTGCAGCTTGTATAGAGTTCCAATTCGAACTCCCCGCATCAATACTCGTGCCCCCTGAACCATCTTTCAAGTATCCTTCTTGAACACTCTTTTTACACTTGCATCATCCAGCTTGCTTATAGAAATCTGATTTCTGGCTAATGCAGGAATATGCAGAACACCCGAAAGTGTTCTAACCCTTCCACCTTGCAAATTCAATTTTACTTTTCCGCAACCAACAATTTTATCCTTCCTGTCATCCACCAAGAAGACATCACCACCATCATATTTCTCATAATCAAAGAACCACTCTCTATGGGGAGTGAAGTGAAAGGATGCACCTGAGTCAATCAACCATGCCTCATGATCTACATGTGTACTTGAAGAAGCCAAGTACATACCCACCTTCATCTAAGGTGGTTTTCGCCTTTGTAGAAGGAGCATCATCAGATCCCTTTCCTTTATCAGGAGATGTAGATTTACAGTCCCTTTTGTAGTGCCCCTCCTTTCCGAATTTCCAGCACACCACTTTTACAGGTTTTCCTGGAGATTTAGATCTCCCACTCGATGACTTATTTTTGTTTATGTTCTTGGACCGTCCTCATACAGACAAGGCATCACCATTCTGGCTCTCCATATTTTTCCATCTCATCTCCTCTGTCAACAAAGATGAGACTATTTCATCAAACTGCAAGGCAGTTTCATTGCTACCTATTGCAATAACTAGACTATCCCACGAATCTCGTAGAGAACACAATAAAATGATGCACTTATCTTCATCTGAAATTTTAATATCAACAGATGCTAACTGACTTACCATAGTATTAAATGCGTTCAGATGCTCTATCACCAAGTCTCCATCTTTCATCCTCAGGTTATACAGCTTTTTTCGCAGGAACAATTTATTTACCAAAGACTTAGATTGGTACAAAGTCCCTAACTTGTCCTACAAAGCCTTCGTCATAGATTCCCCTAATACATTCAATAATACTGAATCTAAGACACACAATCATATTGTGCTCTTTTCCTTCTTATCCAGCTTCTTCCATTCTTCATCGAACACTCTCGTTGGTTTAGTGCCCGGATCTCCTGCAATCCATTGATCTTTATCCACTAACAGATCCTCCATCTTTAGTTTCCACAACTCAAAACTATGACCATTAAATTTCTCGATCTCTATCTTCCACTGCTCGCCATCTTCTTCCACTACCAGAATTGATCTCATGGATCTCCCACTGAACAGGGTCTACCACAGGCCCGAGCGAAACCCCTTAGCAACAAAGGTGTCCCCTTGAAGCCAAAATAGCTTTGATACCAAATGTAGGTTTTAATCCCATACAGAAATTACCTGCATACGAATTCTAAAACACAAAAAATAAACAATGTGAGAGCATAACACATATACACATATATTTTCCCCTGGATCCCAAAACTGGGACTACCAACTTGCTTTTTCATTATGTTCCTTTTAATGTTACAATACATATTTATACATGTAGAAGCATCTAATACCATGGACCAAAAGCCATCGCGTACAAAACCATGGACCTTAAACCATCACGTCCAAAACCCCTCAAACCCCTTGTAACTCCCCTCGCTACGCAATCAGCACAACGAAGGGGGGGGGCTCCACCCCCCTCTCTAACCCCCTAGTTAACTACGTGGGCTAGTCATGGAAAGAATATAACACAACCCAACAAGCCTTGATGTTGAAAGGCTCTCCTTGAGTGGTAATCCAAGTCTATGCCAAGAACTCTCCAAGCACTCCTTCTCCAAGTCTAATGAATATCCTCTAGGCACAAGCTTAGCATAAGGGTGAAAATAGACATAGACCAACCACTTAGGAATGGGAGAGGAGGAATTTATAGGTTGAGAGAGGGATTTATGACTTCTCCAAAGATAGGATTAGGCCCAAATCTCAAGGAGGTAGCTCATAGGGATAAGACAAAGAGGTCAAGTTGGGAGAATTCGATCTCATCTATGCGAAACAATCTCCAACTCACCGCTCTTGAAGTTTCTAGATCATGAAGCTTCTCATTCTCTTTGGGAAAATTACCTTTTCGGGATCATCCCAGGTATGCAAGGGAACAGAGCAATGCCATCATTGGCTAAGTACATTGCAACATGTGACCATCATTTTTTTAAGCTTCATAAAAGCGATGACTCTCATTTTATGGTTTTAAGATCTATTTCTTCAGGGAAAGATCAAGGCATTTTCCAAACAAAGTCTTAGGAGGGATCTGAGTTGTATACATAGATGAGTATACTATATAATAGTCATGTTTTGGGCACTTCGGGGTATGTCACAAGGAAGTTCAGGAGGTGTGACAAAATATTGTGTAACAGATTCCCCCTAAAGCATGAAGGCAGAATGAAGAGTGATGGCTGAGATGCTTTACGAGCTCTTACAAGGACGAGCACACACATTGTAAGGAGACCTAAAAATTAATTACGCATATACATATACATATATGAGATCAAGACATGAATCCATGGCATGGATGCAACCATCCAAATGATGAAGACTATATGAAAAGATCCATGGTATTGGCACAGCCATCCAGATAACAAGGATCATCATAAATATAAAGTCTCACGGTATGGTCATAGCCATCCGTATAGTAGAAACATGTGTACAATCATGAATGACATATAACTCCATGCAGCCTAAGTCATAACAGACAAGACTCAGGGTCTTGCGCTCCATATCGACCCGATCAACGTACAAATTCTAACATGCGAATAAATGTGTTGAAGTCGAACATGCTAAAAAACCACCTGATTACTGGCCAATGATGTAGACCGTAAAATCCATGAATTTTATAATGAAGTTGAGGTTGAACACTCGTGGAATCACTTGATCGAAAGCCAATGATGAAGACCTATCATCAGATGCGAAGAACTAGCCATTAAGGCATGCCATCTCTAAGGTAATGAAAGGGAGTTTCTAAGTCATATTCCTGAATAATGATCTGAAGTTGACAGGAAGTGACCCATCGAAGGAGGGTAATGATGAATCCCCCATCATCGACACGAAACAAGGAATAAAGTGGAATAATTTTCAATGTTGTAACAATGAATAAAACAATGTATAGGTCAATATCTTCACATTGGACTTCTCTTGAACATTGGTGACATTACTCCAAAGTGTGGCAGCATCTGACTCGACATAGGACTAAAGGTCATGATGATAGAAAGGAATAGTCAAATGAGAGGCAAAATGGATCACCCAAACCTAGGAGGACAAGTGACTGAGTGAGGATATCCCAAACCTAACACGAGAGCTAAAGTGTCATGTTCAAGAGAGACATGTTGCCTATACAAAGGATGTTTTATCTTCATTTTTCCCCTATTATTTCTAGCAAGTACCCCAATTATTTTTATCACAAGCTTGAAGGGGATATCATATGCTTGTCATGTAAGTTCATTTTTCGAATGGATCCATCATAGTAAGTTTTACAAGCCCTAGGAAGGAGAAGCTCAGTCCCATCATGGTGACAAGTCTTTCATCGTAGAGTTTTAATGAATTTGACGTAAGAATAACTCGGCATGTTTTTCATATTTAGAGAGTTTGAAAAAGAAAAAAAAAAAGAAAACTCCATCATGTGCCTTTTCATAATTTGTCCCTCAAATCTGAAAAGGTAGAAAACAATATCTGAGGGAACCTCTTGACCATGTCGATCAAGGTGTACCTTTTTCGTAAATAGTCAATGTTAGCTCAAAAAGGGGTAAACTTATACTGAGGTGACGTTGATTCATTTACTTTAACGAGTTCAAAATGACAAGTACTCAAAAATCCTTTTATTTTTCGAGAGTCAGAAAAGAGCTCAAAGATGACTCTAGGGGGGTTTCTTTTTCATTTATTCAATGAGCCCCAAAAAGAGATAAAATAAAACTCACAAGAATCAGTCAATAATGATCACCATTCACTTGAAGGTATCTGTAACTGCACAAAGAAAAGCACCCATCATTGATACTGAGAAAAACATTAAAGTATTATGAAAATATTGACAAAAAATGACTTGAAAAACTTATAAAAAGCCAAAAGTAATTTTATTTTTTACCATTTTATCACAGTAAGCTCTGAAAGTGCATTTGTGCCCTAACTCTCTTGATTTTCAAGTGATCGTTATGGGAGATTCAGAGTGTCATTTCGCGAACCGTCTGCAATAAGTAATAGGCCCATCTCCACTCTTGCATTTTATCACTTTTTATGCATTTTAAATGTTAAATTTTATGTTATAAAGGAGGATTTTTAATTTTTATGGCATTGACGACCATCGCAGGTATGGTCATCATACCTGCGATGATCATGCTAGAGCCCAAAGGCTCGCATGATTCCATCACTCTGTTTGTAAAAACAGGCGTGATGGCACCGATGTGGATTTTTTGGAAAGAAAACCCTCTTTTGAAGCAAAAAATTTATGATTTTAATCCATGAAAAAATCATTAATTGGTGTTAAATGATGTTTTGCAAGAGATCATGGTCTTGGAATGGAAGGAAAGAGGCCATGAGGCCAAATACCACCAAGAAGCCTAGGATCCTGCATGAATAAACACTTTAAGGAATTTTGAGCTGCTAAAGTTCTTCAAGACCACATAATTAAGGGCTCAAGTGGAATTGCTGCCCTATTTGATCACTCTCTAGGATGTAGACCAAGAGATATTCATCATAAAAGGCCAGGAACTAGAACTAGAGGAGATGGATATCTACTTCATCATGGGATTGTCCCGACAAGGGGAAGCGATCCAACTCTTTGGATCTAACCAAGGAGGTGAAGTACAAGGACTCTAGTCCAAAGGCATTGTCCAGGTGTCGAAATGACAAATGGAGGGAAGGTGAAGATAGCAACAATCACCAACAAACTCTTCTTGAGAATGATCTTGTTCACTATGATGCATGTATCCAGCACACAAGCCTTGCATGAGGCTTCAAAATCCCAATTCTAGGATACTATCGCATGTTTGACCCCCACCATATTCAACTGGTGTGGAGGCCTTTTGGAAAATATGAAATGACAACTGACCAAGGGGAAGCATGGACACTTGAAGGAATTTGGGTTCGGTTCAATATTGGTGACCTTCTTTCTAAAGTGAGTGCCCTTATTTTGGTATCAGTGGGTAGAGGTACTAGATCCTACCCCCTGAGATCCGAGACTCGTGTGATGGAGTCGACTCATGCCTCGAGGAGGAACAGGTTAGAATATGCATTGCCCACCACAAATTTTCTCTTGGCTAGAATGCCAAATCTCATGGTAGACAACTATGCTTATGCTGGAACACATTTCAGGTGGTATCCAGATCTACCTCTGCCACCAAGAGAACAATGGACCAATGCAAGTAGAAACTTTTTTTTTAGTTTTTGCAAGTTTTATGATTTTTTGTAAAAGTGTAAACTGAGACTCAACTTGTGATAAATGTTCAAATGTGGGACCAGATAGACCGTCGGGCATGTCGCCAATAGCACGGTGGGTTTCACATCAGATAGTGGGCATAGATGATGAAGAAGGGGAAGACCCCTTAGCTGAGATGGAGTGCAACTTGGATGTGATAACTCAAGGAGTCAAAGAGTATGGCACTATTGATGATGTTCAACTGCGTTGGCAAAGACAGATAGTGGGAGTCTCTGCGAGATTGCATTGGTTGTTAGGCCGAGTGATCATAGTGGTATCGTGCTATCATGAGTACCGTGCAGGCTAATAGTCTATCTAGTTCTTTCACACATTTTGTAGGCTTTGAAAGGCAAGTGTCCTAGAACACTCTATTTTTTTATATCTTTATGTAAACACTCTGACAGACGCAATATATATATATATATATATATATATATATATAATATAATATATATATATATATATATATAGATAATATAGATAGATAGATAGATAGATAGATAGATAGATAGATAGAATAGATAGATAGATAGATATAGATATAGATATATATGCATGTTTTGTTTCCTACTTATGTGTCCATAATATGATCAGTTTTATAAATGATGCAAATGCCTATCAAGAACAAAATTTGCTAATTCATCTCTTAATGTATTTAAATTACGTGGAATATGTTGATATGTAATGAAATCAAAATTTATTTCCAGTAATCTAACACGTAGATACATACGCAATATTTGTGGATTTCCCTCTAAGTAATGATTGTTTAACTGTAACACAATGAGTTGTGAATCCAACTTGACAACTAAATCCATAATGCCAAGAGCAACTGCTTCTGACAAGCGTTCAATAACTGCAATGTATTCAGCAATATTATTGGTTGTTTGACCAAGGCATATATCTTGTAAGTTAATCAGCTCGCCATTAGGTTCATAGAGTACCCATGCTATAGAAGAAAGGTTTTGTGTGCTACGACAAGCACCATCAACAAAATCGACGTAATGGCTAGACAAAATCTGCAAACTGAGTGGAACACAAGGTAAGCAGAAAAACACATGTCTGCAAAGCAAACAAACACGCCAAAAACAAAAAAGTACACTAAAGTACAAAATTCATTACACGAATTTCATGCATAATACTTCTTCAGATACAACCCATTACGAGGATGTGACAATGCATTTCCCTCATAATCACATAGCTCATAAGCACCTTTTTGTAAGACACGCTTGATGATGTAGGGCCCATGCCACATGGGTTCGAACTTTCCTACTCCTAATTTATCATTGGCTTGATCATAAAGAAGGACAAGGCCGCCTTCAACAAAAGTGTGGGGAGAAATGGTTTGGTCAAAATGAGCTTTACACATTTCTTTTGAGCTTCAATGATCATCAGAGAAATGCGACAAGTCTCATCAAGCCTCTCAAGCTACAGTAGTCGTTCCTCTTCAGGTGAGGTATCAGGAAGAAGTTCAATAGCTAGTTTGAGCTAAGGGATTTCATATTCGATTAGAAGAGTTGCCTCTAAACCCTACACCAGCTGGAATGGAGTGAATCCAGTGGTCATCTTAGTATAAGTTCTATAAGCCCAAAGGGATGAGAATAACATTAAATGCCAATGTCGTCTGTGCTTCCCAACGATATGTTGAAGCATAGTAATCAAAATTTTATTAACTGCCTCAATTTGGCCATTGGCCTGTGGATAATAAGGAGTTGAGATATCATGGCGAAGGCCCAACTGAGCAGTCAAATTTGCCATCATGTGCTAACGAAAATGTGATCCATGGTAAGTCACAATGGCTTGAGGGACACCAAAACGTGCTATGACGTGGCTAAAAAGGAACTGAGCAGCAGTAATACCATCAGCATTGTATGTAGGCATCACCTTGACCCATTTAGTAAAATAGTCAACGACAACGATGATATAACCATGCCCCTCTGTCGAGCGAGGGTTACATGTCATGAAATCAAACCCCTATTTAGCAAATGAGCCAAGTGTAATTACTGGGTGTATTGGTGCAAGTGGGGCGTGCTGCTTGCGGCTGAAAATCTAGCATTCATGGCATTTTTGGACAACTAGAATGCAATCTTTAAAGATAGAAGGCTAGAAATAACCGGCACAGAGGATTTTCTAAGCAGTGGCATATCCAGACATATCATGACCATAGGAACCATAGTGGCAATCATTTAATGCTCACTCAGCCTCTTCTAGGGTGAGACACCTACGAAGAACAGAGTCCACACCAACCCGATACAATCTACCACCAAGGATCTGATAGGGTTGGGACTGATGTCGAATGCGGCATTGGTCAAATCAAGACAACTAAGATTGCAAGGTTTGGGTTTGAAGATAAATGATAATATCTCCATACCATGGGTCAACAATGTTGATCAGAAAAAAAGTTTCATCAGGAATCTTCTCAGTAAAATCAGTTGAAGTGTTTGAAGATGGAAGAGCACAGATCAACTCGGCAAAAACAAGTGATTTCTTTGATTTGGCAGCAGTAAATTCCAAATCAAACTCCTACAGGATAACGATCCATTTGGATTAGTTGTCCCTGAGTAACTGACGAGTCAGTATATAGGTCATGGGGTTACAATCAGAAATCACTATGGTTTTCCATAAAAGGATATAGTGTCGAAATACTTGGATGACATGGACTATGACCAAGGCAAGCTTCTTGAAATGGGCATATTGAGACTCAATATCGAGATGATTTCAGCTTAAATATTAAACCACGTGTTCATTTCCATTGTCGTCATCTTGAAATAACACCATAGCAATAGTAGTAATAGTTGCAACCAAGTATAGGAAGTAATTGCATCGATAATTGGGGGGATACAGTAAAGGAGCATTGCTAAGTGTGTATTTTAAAGCATCGAAGGATTTATGGGCAACTTCATCCCAATCAAAAGGGATCCCCTTCTTAAGTAAGCGAGTAAAACCCTTGGCGAGTTTGAAATAATTGGGGATGAATCGACGTGGAAAATTACCCTTTCTTTGCAAGCTCTACAATTGCCGTAATGAGGTGGGGGGGGGGGGGTAAGTTGACAATGGCCTCAAATTTCAAAGAATCAATTCGAATACCTTCACGAGACACCACAAAACCCAAGATTCGGCCATAATCAATGCAAAACATGCACTTGTGTAGATTGAGATGGATGTTATAGTGCCAACATCGCAAAAAGATGGATCTTAAGTTATCCGAATGGTCACGACACTTAGCAGAGTGAGCTAGTAAGTCGTCAAGGTAAGGTTGAAAAATATGTTGAATGTCGTGAAATGCATAAGACATTGCTCGCTGGAAGGTAGCACCAGCATTCTTTAAACTGAAAGGAATATTTTTATAAGAAAAAGTGCCCCAAGGACAAATAAAAGCCATTTTATGTTGATCAGCGGATGAAATGTTAATTTGGTTATAGCCAAAAAAACCATCTATGAATGAGAAAAATTCACTCCTAGTGCATTCGTCAATGATCTGATCGACAAAAGGAGTGGTATAATTGTCTTTGGGACATGTGCGATTGATATCACAATAATCAACACAGACATGGATTATGCCCTGCTTTTTTGGCAACAAGGATGATGTTGGACACCCAATCTGTCAATGGAATAGTATAAATAAACCCCTCTTTTAAAAGCTTCTCCACTTCTGCTTTGATAGAAGTAGCCTTCCGAGGGTGCATAAGGTGAAGTTGTTGTTGAACAAGATTAGCACCAGGATAAGTCAGAATCTCATGCACCACTATTGTTGGATCAATACTAGGCATTTCCTCATATGGCCATGCGAAGACGTCTAGAAATTATTTAAAACGTTGAGTGTAAACCTTAATCTCATCTGGAGAACATGAAATCCCAATATGAATGTTCTCAACAATTCCAAGTTTAATGGAAATGTATAGTAGCAACAATGTTCCCCATATTACCCTCCGACAAGACTTCATGCACCAAGACAGATGTTTGAAGTGGAGGCATGGGACAATGAGAAACAAATCCTTCAAGGCAGGAAGGCATCTCATCGAGGCTAGGAAGAAATGAATATCTACAATGATGTAGACCGTTCCATGGAGTTTCATCTAGAGACATGAACTCAACGATACTCTCATCGGTGGGTAATGTCTTTTTCAAAGGATCAGAGAATCCCAAGAACCAAGCCAAGGAGATGGCACATAAGTGTCCAAGTTCATACTAAAAACAGTATGAATTTCTGAAGTGGCCATCAAAGCCAAGACAATTTCTTGATAATTTTGGTCCAATGGACTTAACGACATAGAATTGCCAAGTGAATCAATTTGATCTGGGGTAGGGATAATATAAGGATTTGTAGAGACCGAGATCATATTTATTGAATTAATATGTGGAGGTGGGAGAGTAAAAGTACCCACTAAAGCAGAGTCTTTGAAGAGACCTACCCCCACACTCTCATAAGGAAGTTCATAATTTCCCATGTAAGGGACATTGTTATTCAATGAAATAGAAGAAAAGAAAGACAGTTGATCGACGGTGAAAAATTTTCCTTCGTGAGGAAAACAAAGCACCCAGAATAAAGAAGAAACCACACAAAACATAGAGTGGGTCCAGCGTCATCCGAGAAGAAGGTTGTATTTGAGATTTGCATCTACAACTTCTACTTCTAATTCAACGGTATTTCCTTCCAATGTAATCGGAAAGTTCATGAGAATACCGTATGGATGTGAGCCTCTGTCGTCAAAGGCTTCCTAGGTGCTCAGAGACTGGTTAAGAGAAGGAGAGCCAATGGCTTTCCAACACAAAACAAACATGATGCAGGTGGAAGCACCTTCATCAATAACAATTTGATGGATCATCTTTCCTTTGATAAGAACCTGTATCAGAAAAGCAATCTGATGAGGAAGACGAGGCACATGTTTTTCAAGATCGAAGGTAATCAGACTCGAATAAGAAGGATCAATAGCACCTATAGAAGACAACAGTGACTTTTGTTGCATTGGACAAGATTTGAGAACCTCCAAGGCAGACATCGCTGAAGGTGCATGAGCTAAATCCTCAACAATATTGTAATGTTGCATAGCTCTAACATTCAGATTAAAAGATGATTTCCAGAGAAAACCTTTGGGAGGTGGTCGGAGTATGGACTCACTATTAGGGGGCTCAATATGGAGTGGACTTGAACTAGATGGAGAATAAGTAGAAGGGATATCAGTGACTTCATTTTCCACCATTTGCTTATGCGTGGTTTGATATTCCTTTGTTCGAGTAGCAATCGAGATAGGCGATGAACTTTGCATCACGAAAACCTCGGAACCTGAGGAAGTAGAGGATTGTGGTTGGTCTACCAACTACGTCTACTGAGATGGAAAAGGTTCTTTTAAGATAATTGAATTCCATTTCAACAAGTGGTTAACTTCATAACGTCAAGGACAATCCTTGGTGTAATGATCTTCCTCATAGATGAGGCAAGTATATTTTGGCTTTCTTTTAGAAGCATCATCAGCAAATGACTTAGGTGGGTCCTATTTTGGGGCATCATCTTTGGCTTTACCTTTTCCCTTTTTCTTATCTTTAGAGGCCTTATGTGTTGTGGTAGACTGAACAACATGTACCTCAGAGGTTTTACTAGGTTTGGATGAATTTTTCGAAGGATTATTGGAACCAGTGTTTGAAACAAATTTATGCTTCGAAGAAGCTTTCGTGGAAGTTTGAGACACAAAACCAATCACACCATCCACAGGTGGTACATCAGGAGACTTTGATGTTGTGAGATCCGAAAATGGTCTCAAAGCATCAGACAACATCTCATGCAACATGCCATATTGGGAATAGACTAAGTCTAAATACAAGGCACCGGCGATAACTTGCTCTTTAGTAACACATCCACTCATAGCTATATCCTCAGCAATATTCTTAACGAATGATTTTTTGAACCATTCAGTCAACAACTCATTAGCAATATCAAATTTAATGAGGCGATGCCGACGTCTCCATACATGGATATGATCGGAGATGTGGGTTGCTTTGTCTTTCTTAAGGGGCGTGAGAAAATGAGTGCTAGTTTCATATCGAATCGACAATTGGAAGTGGGTGAGGAAGGCCATAACCAGAGAGTTGAAGTCAGCATAGGCACCTCGAGGTAACTCAATATACCATTTTGCAGTAGCACCTATGAGGGTTCTCTAAAAGAGGGGAAGACGAATCAAATCATCAACATACGAATTGGAGGAGCACCATAGGTGATGTCATCACATGGGCTTGTGGGTCCTCCTTATATTTTTCCTCGAATTTGGGACAATCACCAGGAATTTTAGTTGGAACTAGAGGTTAGTAAGGCGAATGAAGAAGAGGATCATTCATGAGCCTCGAGACATTGGGCAATTCCAATGTAGCCAAGAAAAGCAATTGTGTGTTAAATAGAATATAGGTCCTTTGAGGAGACCCAAACTGTGGATTCCATCCTTGTTGGTAAGGATATTTACCCCACAGTGGAGGAGTTTTTCGATACGAGACCTGATTTTGTCCCCACTGAGGGTTACCTCAACCATAAGGTGGATTTGGTCTAGGGTAGGTTTGATATTGACCTACCATAGGCCGCTGATAAGCATTGTACGAACCATATGGGTTGTAAGGTTGCTGAACCTGTTGACCCTAGACAAAAGGATATTTCCCCTGCTACTGTAGGGGTTGACCTTGGGCTTTCAAAGTCTGACCTTGTTGATACACATATAAATCTTGTTGCTGCCAAGGTTGACCTTGTTGCTGCAAAGGCTAACTTTGCTGCTGTAAAGGTTGACCTTGTTGATACAAAGGTTAACTTCGCTGCTATAAAGGTTGACCTTTTTGCTGCAAAGTTTGGCCTTGTGAGGACAAAGGTTGAGTAGACTGCTGAATAAACTAAGTTTGCAGTTGCAAAGGCTGCTGTGACTGCGGCAAAGGCTACCCTTGCTGTTGTAATAGGTGCCCTTGTTGCTGCAAAGATTGCGCTTGCTACTGCGAAGGTTGCCCTTGCTTCTGTAAGGGTAGCTAGACAGTTCCTTTGGATATAACCTAAGGGTATTGATAATTCTTGAATTGAATCGTACCATATCCATCAGGAATAGCAGATTTACCAGGCTGGACATAAGCTCCTACTTGAGGAATGTAAGACGGGTTAACCAAGGCTTGCGAACCATATGGGACATAAGCTTGTTGGAGTGGAATCTAAGCCATATAAAGTTGTTGATATTGGATGTTACCTAACCCAGATGGACCAACAGGGTTAGGAGTACTACCATAATAAGGTTGATTAACTCTAACCATGTGAGTTTGTAATCCACTCACATTGCTTTCGCCTGACACATGAGGAGTATTTGGATCTTTCCCTCCAGGCGATGGCACATTCTGTCCATTTGATGGAGGGGTGGAAGAACTAACTGAAACCTGACCTAAAACAGTCGGTTGTACCAGAAGGGTTAGTTGAAATGACGAAATAGGATGTGATAGAATCGTAGGTTGAACAGGAATTGAGGTGACAACAGTTTGTACAAAGTTTGAGAGGTCACTTTCGGAATGAACAGACCTGATGTAGGCATAGCATTTGAAGACCAAATGAGATTTTGATATAATGATGAAGCCCTAGGAGTACCTGAAACTAACTGAGCTAAAGTTGTATAACCATGTGGCAACATGGGTCCACTAGTTTCAGGAAAGGTAAGAGATGAGACGCTTCCCATATAAGGAAAGCCTTCGAGAGGAAACTCATATACTTGCTCATCATCGACATGAGGATTATGGGTAGCGGAAACTTCCAAATGACATGGAGAAGAGGTTGGGATTTCACCTTCTGACTCCATAGATGGAAACAACTAGTGACGAGGAACCCAAGATGTATGAGGAGCTAACTCCAAAGGAATACTAGGCCGATCGTCAGGACTGTAAGGACGTTGAGGAGATATCACAACAGAATCGAATAATAGATTCAACGAATAGATAACAAGCCTCCGCAGACTCTCAGGAGTCTTCGAACTCTCAGGGGTCTGAATAGGATTATCAGGGGTATCAAGGGTATCATGATTAGATTCTTGAGGTGCACAGGAATCCGATGGAGGTGGATGAGAAGATAGAGGTTAGATACTTGGAATGATTCCAAGTTCAAAACTTTGATCTTCAAGTGACTAAGGAAGCTCCAGATGAACTCCTTGGGAGGACCCTTCAGTATCAAACAATGAAGGGGAACTATGATATGAACTATTCAGCCGTGGTGACTTCCTCTCAAAATCAAAAAAGGAAAGGAGATTCATTTAGGGCTTTTAATAATCTTGAAATTAACAGGGAATTACTAAATATGGGTCCAAGAAGCAACTTCTTGGGTTCGACATGTTTATCATGGCCAGTTATTTTTAGAAACAAAAACTTTGTCTTTTCATCTTTTAAGAGTTGAGAAAAGGACGAAAAGGTGACTCTAGTTGCTTTCAATGGTTAATCAAGATTGAAAGGACAAGTTGATTGATGGTCTTTTCAAATTTAAAGAGTCAGAAAATATTGAAATGACTACTTAGGTGAATCTAGGTAAAAGGAGTACCAAGTAACCGTGAACTGCAATATACACCTCAGCAAATAAATTCACTAAGGATTTGACGTATGTGTAGGTAATCTGCCTGAATGTTGTGTTCAGTATATCACATTTATAGGGCGACAGACTCGACTTCCTATGGATAAAGGTTTACAACCTATGGGGGTCTCCCTATATATATGCAACTGTACGAGGAGCACAAGTCCAAGCTAGTATTGTCTAATGCCGAAGCGAACGGTAGCTGCTAACTTTTATAGACGCCAGAACACGTCTCTAGCCTAGACCACTAAGTATGAATTTTAATGTTTCAAATTCCCCTTAGATTAATTGGTATATTTCAAAGTTGATCTTGGAAATTATGTTTTGATTTCAAGGCCTTAACAACGTTACCTTCTCCTAAAATGCAACTAGATGATGGAATGAAATCCTTCAATTCAATGAGAGCTATTTATGTAGGGAAGAAGATCAACCAAATCATGCATAAAACCAAATGAAAAAGCACATCCATAAAAATATTCAAATGCTAAATGCGAAACATGAAAACTATACTTTCATATCATAAGAAAATGTAACGACAAAAAAACCTTAAAGCAAAACTACCTTAGGATATAATGTAATCTAGTGCAAAAGTAAAAGAGAATGCAAGCAAGCCAACAAATATGAAAATATCTTTCACATTAATGATTTGAATGCAACCCAAAATGCTTCGAAAACTATGAAAAAATAAACCTTTCACTTTCACTTTTCGAAACACAAAAATCAAAGAAAACACTTCATTTCGATTCAAATGAGACAATCAATTTGTAATCTACTTTTTGTCAAATGGAGCTTAAGCGACTTTCACAGTATATACTAATGAAAAAAACTTAAGACAAAGAACCAAAAGTGATCTGCAAAATATGTCTAAACACACAAAAGACTCTTTAACGCAGGTAATTGATCTCCATTCAGAAGACCAACGAGTGGACGAAGGATGACCTAGAAGACCTAGAAACCCTAAAAGGCTAATCAAACCTCAATCATATCCAGACCAAGTTAAAAGGTGATTACAACCAAACAATAACAGAGTCAACTAATATCACACTGGTAAATCACTTGGAGAAGGCAAAAAGAACTGAAAACAAGAAGACAAACCCTAAATTTCTTTAACTTCTACAATCATTGCACCTGTTAAGAGAAAAGAAGTGATCATCGCTACTGTATTCAAAAAAATCACTATATTATCGTGAATGTCAGGGATAAAAATGTGATGAGTGAGAAAAGCGAAGAAAAAACACAAAATATTCAAGAACAACTCAAATCAACAACCTTCAAGCATCTACTAGAAAGTGAGACTGACTACAGACAAGCAATGAAGTCTAAGAATGAATTGTTATCAAAAGACAAGGTGAAGAAAGGGAAGGAAGGGATCATAGGCTCCCTAGTGGAGTCACCATTTTGTTGACAAGGTTAATCCCCTCTGTGGATAAAGATGATCCCTCTAGCCTAATGAGTGGGTCTAGCAACCAAAGTGACAACCAACTAGACATCTCCCTAGGTTATAAATGAAAAGTAGAACGAAAGAGATGGCATACCTCGTTCTGATGTTATTCTGATTTCCTTTATTGAGGGCCTTGAACCACTTGCGTCATAGACTTGTTCCTGCTTCTCTCAACGTTTATGTACCTGCACATGTGATCAAGAGACAACAAAGCATGCCAAAACCAATAACAAATCCAATAACAACCTACTTAACTGATCAAGGAATGTTAAGCTAAATAATACATGAACATATATATTTTGGGAAGATGAACCAGTAGTTGTATATTATTAGGAAATAAAGGGAAGCTTACAACCAAAGCCTTGATGTTGAAAGGCTCTCCTTGAGTGGTAATCCAAGTCCAAGCCAAGAACTCTCCAAACACTCCTTCTCCAAGTCTAATGAATAGCCTCTAGGCACAAGCTTAGCATAAGGGTGCATATAGACATAGACCAACCATTTGGGAATGGGAGAAAAGGAATTTATAGATTGGGATTGGGAGTTAGGACTTCTCCAAAGATAGGATTAGGCCCACATCTCAAGGAGGTAGCTCATAGGGATAAGAAAAAGTGTTAAAATTGGAAACTAGGGCCAAACTCCATGTGGGTCATCTTATTCATGGCTGATAATATTTTTATTAGATTCCTCTTGTCGAGAGGTGTAGGATTGATCTAAAGATCATCTGATTCCTATAACTATTTATGGAGATATGAATTTATTTTGATTATGGAATAATTATCAAGCTGACCAGTAACTCATGTAGGCTCAGGAGCCCAACAGACGCATCTATGCATCATCAACATTTGTGTATAAATACGAGAGGTATTTTCCTCATTTGTACACTCTTATATCATCACATCTCTCTCTCTCTCTGGTGCGTGGCACAATCTTGCACTGGTGCATGGCACAATCTTGCACTAGTGCACAGTAAAATCTTGCACTGGTGCATGGAAAAATATCTCTCTAGTGCGCAGTGCAATCTTGCACTAGTGCACAGCGCAATCTTGCACTGGTGCACGGTGAAATCTTGCACTGGTGCATGGAGAAATCTCGGGCTGGTGCATGGCGAAGTCTTGGACTGGTGCACGGCGAAATCTTGGACTAGTGCACGGTGAACAACTCATCGATGGAGACTTGACAAGTTCGATCTAGGGCTTGCCA
This sequence comes from Pinus taeda, assembly GCA_000404065.3. Taxonomy (NCBI): domain Eukaryota; kingdom Viridiplantae; phylum Streptophyta; class Pinopsida; order Pinales; family Pinaceae; genus Pinus; species Pinus taeda. Next base: position 17,406 of record APFE030328587.1, read on the forward strand.
CCCTAGTTTAGGGTTGATTTGGGGTTTGTTGTTGTTGATGTAAATAAGATTTATGTACCATTTCTCTTTGCTGAATTATTGAAGATAAAGGAATATTTGATCAAAGGGTTTCCCCATATTGGGGTTTGTCCCTGGCTAGCCACCACATCTTGTGTCTCTTGTTTTGGCTTGTTTTCTATCAATCGTTTAATGTTCTATATGCACTTTACTTAATGTACATGTGATTTCTAATCTGTGGATAATAATAAGAAAGAGAAGTAAACTGCTCTAAGCATAGAACATACCATCACTTAACATGGTATCAGAGCTGAGGTGAAGACAAAGCCCGAGCAAGAGCAAGAGCAACCACTGAAGAGAAGATTAGCAAGGCTATCCTAAAAGAACTATGGGGTCCTCATCACTCTTTCCTACCAAGGACAAGCTCTGTGAGAAAGCTGACTATCAAGGATGGAAGATGTCTATCGATCTAACCCTAGAAGATCAAGGAGTGTTGGACCATGTGAGAGGCAATATTGTTGAGCCTCCATCAAATGCATCCACTGCTGCCAGGAAAAAATGGAAAACCGAAGAAGTCAAAGCAAAGAAGATCATCCAGGACTCTATTGACAAGCACTTGGTGGCCTACATTTCCGACCTGAACACCTCCAAGGAAATCTACGATAGACTGGTGAGTTTATTTAAAGTTAATGATGCAAATCAAGTTTTGTTTCTTAGAAATAAGCTAAAGGAAATTAAGAAGGGTAAAGATGAGAGTATGCAAGCATACTTCTTAAGGATCACCAAAATCAGGAACGATCTCCTATCTATTGGGGAGATGATTACTGATAGGGAAATGGCACTCACGACTCTTGGAGGATTACCATCTGAATGGTATGTGTTTAGGACTACTCTTCTCGACAATAACATAATTCATGGATTCGAGGAATTAATGGCAAGATGCATTCAAGAAGAAACAAGGATAGAAGAGCAAGAAATGCCCATGCCTAAAGGTCCTCCTGCTGCCTTTTCTTCTCATGCTAAGAAAAGAAATAATTCCGAGACTAAATCAAAAAGAAAGGTTGGACCTAAGGGTGGAAGAAAAGGACGATGTTACATTTGCAATAAAGCAGGTCACTATGCAAGGGAGTGCCCTAATAGGAAGGACTCACACCGAGACAATGATCAAAATCCCTCTCATGGCAATCAAAGAAATGGAAAATTCAATAGAAAAGGTAAAAGGAATGCTGGAAATCAAGGAAGAGGACAACCATTCAAGAAGGCTAGAAATTCTAGGTATGAATCCAACATTGTTGAAAATAAATAGGATGAATATTATCTACCAGTTTCTCTATCTACCTCTGCTCCTTCAGACTCAATGGGAATCTAGCTCATTGATAGTGGTGCCTCAAGGCACTTCACTGGTTACAAAGAAGTTCTCCATAATCTGATAGAGAAAGAAAATAACCTGGAAATTATCCTCGGATATAATATGAAATATCCCGTGAAAGGTGTAGGCAATCTCTCTCAAATTGAATCAAGGTAATACGATCCACTTACAGGATGTATTATATGTACCTGACCTCAAAAAGAATCTGGTGTCCATCTCAGCAATGGAAGACAAAGGCTACAAGGTGACCTTCAACAATGGCAAGGTACGTGTATGGAAAAATAATGTTAAAGATGCCTTTACTCTTGGGTTTCATGTTCATTCATTATATCAGGTCGGTGGAAGTCCACTAGGTGTCATGTCTTATAACACATCTCTTCAGTCCAAACTTTGGCATCGAAGGTTTTCCCACCTTCATTATTAATCTCTACCTAATGTAAGACAAATGGTGACAGGGATGCCCGAATTTCGAGTAGAGAATGAAGGTGTATGTCTAGGATGTGCCGAAGGAAAGCTCAAAAGGGGACCATTCTCCTCAAGCCAAAGCAATACCTCCAATATTTTACAGTTGGTTCACTCAGGCATATCTAAGGCTGGCATTAAGAGGGAGACTACTACACCACATACTCCTGAGCATAATAGTGTGGCAGAAAGGAATAACCGTACAATTGTGGAAGCTATCCGTGCCATGCTCCATGATCAAAGACTTCCGAAGTTTCTATGGGTAGATGATGAAACAATGCCTAATGTAGAAGAACCCATGGATCCAATTGATCCTCCTCCACATGAGCCTTCCTCTTCTAGGAAGAGGCCTTCATGGCTTAGGGGGCTACTTGTTGATGTTGAAGGACATGCTGCACCGCGAGGAACCTTCCGTGAAAGTAAGAAACCTAACAGGTATCAGGGATACCTGACCATCATGAGCACGATAATACAAAATGAGCCTTCATCATTCTCAGATGTCATCAAGTATCAAGCATGGAAGGATGCTATGACTGAAGAATATGAGTCTATTATAAAGAATGATGTCTGGGAAGTAGTTCCCAGACCCTAGGACAAGACAATTGTCACTTCTAAATGGCTATATAAGATAAAGCATGCAGCAGGTGGAAGTATGGAAAAGTATAAGGCTCATTTTGTTGCTCGTGGCTTCTCCCAGAAGGAAGGTATAGACTATGATGAGATATTTGCACCTGTTTCCAGATACACAACCATCCACTCGATCATAACCCTTGCGGCTTCACAAGGATGGAACCTACATCAGATGGATGTTAAGATCGCATTCTTGCATGGTTCAATCAAAGAAGAGGTCTACGTGGAGCAACCCAAAGGATTTGATATTTATGATAAAAAATCTCATGTATGCAGGTTAAAGAAGGCTCTCTATGGGCTAAAGCAAGCACCCTGAGCATGGTATGAGACGATCGATAGCTACCTGATGAAGCTACGATTCACTAGGAGTGAAGTCGACCCTAACCTTTACTTTAAGGTTTAAGATGAAAAACATCTCATACTGGTGTTGTATGTGGATGACCTCTTTCTAACAGGTGTAGACCCTCTCATTCACAAATGTAAGAGGGAGTTGGCTTCTGAATTTGAAATGAAGGACCTAGGACTGATGCACTATTTCCTAGGACTTGAAGTCTGGCAGAAGCCAAGGGAAATTTCCCTATCTCAAGGAAAATATGTGCTGAAGATATTGGAAAGATTCGGTATGGTGGACTGCAAGCTTGTAACTACCCCGATGGAGCTTGACTTTAAGAAGTTAACTGGTAGTGCTGGTGGACCTATTTTATGAAATGCCACTGAGTATCGTCAACTCGTTGGAGCATTATTGTTCTTAGTGAACTCCCGTCCAGATATATGCTTCGCAGTCAACACGTTGAATCAACACATGGTTGAATCTCACCACACACATTGGATTGGTGCCAAGAATCTGTTGAGATATCTTCGTGGCACAATTACTTAAGGGTTAAGATACACTGTCGGAGATGTGAGACTACTTGAATACACTGATGCTGATTGGGCAAGCAATGTGGAGGACCGTAAGAGCACTTCTGGGTGTTGTTTCTCCTTGGGATCTACTTAGATATCTTGGATGAGCAGGAAGCAGAAGTCGGTGGCTTTGAGCACCGCCCAAGCAGAGTATATTGCTGCAAGCATGGCCTCCTGTGAGGCAATATGGTTGCAAAAGATCTTCAGTGAGCTGTTTGGATTTACATTGGATACCACCACGATCCTATGTGACAACCAGAGAGGGATTCGTTTGTCAGAGAATCCCGTATTTCATGATCATTCCAAGAATATTGATATCAGGTACTACTATATTCGAGATATGGTGTAGCGGGGAGCTATAAGGCTCCAACATATCGGTACAGATGAACAGGTTTCCAACATTCTGACAAAGCCCCTAGGAAAGGTCAAAATTTTTTCTTTTCAAGAACGACTTGGTGTCATTCAAAAACCCTCTGATGATGGTCCTATAGGATGTATGGAGCTCTTGGAGCTCCGAGGCGGTGCGGGGTACTTCTTGGTGTGGCATATGACCATAGGGTGACTCACCATCCCCTAGTGGTGTACGTGTACAGGGTAAAAGAATCAAAACTTTCCCTGTGATACCCCATGGCGACTATGTAGCAGGATGATTAGTTCTCTTGTGAGGTCTAGATGATGAGTTCTCCATGAAAATTATGTAGCAGGATGATTAGTTCTCCTGTGAGGTCTGGATGATGTGTTCTCCATGACAATTGTGTAGCAGGATTATTAGTTCTCCTGTGATGTCTGGATGATGTGTTCTCCATGATGATTATGTAGCAGGATGATTATTCTCCTGTGAGGCCTGGATGATGTGTTCTCCATGGTGATTGTGGACAAGATGATTCGCTCTCTTGTGGGACAGGATGATTCGCTCTCCTGTGGATAGGATGATTTACTCTCTTGTGGACAAGATGATTCGCTATTTGTGGGAAAGAATGATTCGCTCTCCTGTGGATAGGATTTATTAGTTCTCCTATCGAGGCATCCTACCCATGCAGTCTGGGACTCATGGGAAGTGCCTCTCATCTGATCAATGAGCAGGGAAATGAGGATAGGGACCATAGTAGTACCGATGGATGCATCGTTGTATCTACCATACGCCCTATGCTAGGATGACCTTCATTGATTTGGGATCAATGATATTGGTCTGGGACTAGTGGTAGGAGTTGTACCCACTATGACGCTAACTTCGGGTTAGTTGAGACTAGTCTAGGACCAGTGGTACATACTCTGAGACTGACCTCGGGTCAGTGCAGTACTGGTCTGGGACTAGTGAGAGTGGTACATACTATGACGCTGACTTCGAGTCGGTTATTACTGGTCTGGGACTAGTGGTACACTCTCTGAGACTGCGATACTGGTCTGGGACTAGTGGTCGGAGTGGTACCTAATATGACGCTAACTTTGGGTTGGTTGAGATTGGTCTGGGACCAGTGGTATGCACTATGAGACTGACTTTGAGTCAGTGGAGGATGATACTAGTCTGGGACCAATGGTAGGAGTTGTACTCACTATGACGCTGACTTCAGGTTCGTTGAGACTGCTCTGGGACCAGTGGTACATACTCTAAGAATGACTTTGAGATAGTATGATACATCCTCGATCATTTATTATTCTTCATAATTCAGACAAAAGCAGAGCAGAACAGAACAAAGCACAGTAGAGTAGAACAGAGTAGAGCAGTACAGATCAGTACACAGCAGAACAAGACAAAGAAGAATAGGCAGAATAGAAAAGAGCAGGGCAAGGGTCAGGTTGTATAAGGCAGTGCATTTGATGGATGAATAGTAACGACCGACAGATGAATTACAGATGGAGTTCTCCCTAGTTGAGAGGGAGTGTTAAAATTGGCAATTAGGGGAAAAAATCCATGTAGGTCATCTTATTCATGGCTAATAATATTTTTATTATATTCCTCTCGTCAAGAGGTGTAGTATCTATCTAAAGATCATCCAATTTCGATAAGTATTTATGGAGATATGAATTTATTTTGACTATGGAATAATTATCAAGCCGACCAACAACTCATGTAGGCTCAGAAGCCCAACAAACGCATCTATTCATTATCAAAATTTGTGTATAAATATAATAGGTCTTTTCCTCATCTGTACACTCTTATCTCATCACATCCCTCTCTCTCTCTTTGGTGCGCGGCGCAATCTTACACTAGTGCATGGCAAAATCTTGCACTAGTGCGCAACGAAATCTCTCTCTAGTGCGCACCGTAATCTTGCACTAGTGCACGACGCAGTCTTGCACTAGTGCATGGCGAAATCTTGCACTGGTGCACCTCAAAATTTTAGACTGGTGCATGGCGAAGTCTTGGATTAATGCACGACGAAGTCTTGGACTAGTGCATAGTGAACAACTCACCAGTGGAGACTTGACAAGTTTGATCTAGGGTTTGCTGCCCTAGTTTAGGGCTGATCTGAGCTTTGCTGCTACTGATGTAAACAAGATTTATGTACTATTTCTCTCTGTTGAATTATTGAAGAGAAAGGAATATTTCATCAAAGGGTTTCCCCATATTGGGGTTTGTCCCTGGCTAGCTGCCACATCTTGTGTCTCTTGTCTTGGCTTGTTTTCTATCGATCGTTTAATGTTCTATCTGCACTTTACTTAATGCACATGTGATTGCTAATCTGTGAATAATAATAAGAAAAAGAAGTAAATTTCTCTAATCATAGAACATACCATAACTTAACACAAAGAGGTCAAGTTGGGAGGATTCGACCTCATCTATGCAAAACAACCTCCATCTCGCCACTCTGGAAGTTTCTAGATCATGAAGCTTCTCATCCTCTTTGGGAAAATTACCTTTTTGGGATCATAGCGGGTATACAAGGGTACAGAGCGATGCCATCACTAAGTAAGTACATTTCAACATGCAATCATCACTGTTTTAAGCCTCATAAGAGGGATGACTCTCATTTTAGGGTTTTAAGAGCTATTTCTTCAGGAAAAGCTCAAGGCATTTTCTAAACAAAGTCTTAGGAGGGATATGAGTTGTATACATAGATGATTATACTATATAATAGTCATGTTTCGGGCACTTCAAGGTATGTTACAGGGAAGTGTAGGAGGCGTGACAAAATACTGTGTAATAGAAGGCCCAAGGTCAAGATGCCAAGAAATGGTTTTCAACAAGACAAAGGCACATGAAACCCTCAAATAAGCTTGCTTTGTATTATGTATAACAATTTTACTTCCCCTTAATGATGAGGAAATTCATTTATAATTAAGGGTTGGGACATTCAAGGGTTCCTTTCATGATGTATAGGAGAAATAAATGTTCAAGAACTGGGTGATGGCCATAAGAAGTGAGGTAGAGCTCATGCTAGGAATTTTCCCATGTGCTAATGTGTATGTCCTCAACATAATTTGTATTTTTTTATTATTTCTTTTATGTTTCTTGTGGCCAATAAATGTTATTTCCTTTACCTTTAGTTGCATCAACCTCTCAGGGCCAAGTTTCGAGCCCTACCCAAATACCAGGATGTATGAGTTCCAATTCCCAGAGAACCAATTGTCAGTTGAATCTGAAGAATGGAAATGGAATATAGGGATTGTAATGTAATATGGAAAGTGATAAGTATGAAATGGGATAAATGGAACACTATCTCAATTAGGGCTTCCCAAGTAATGCCCCTCATATACACATTGTGTGATTAGGGGAGGTCCCATTGAACTAGGATTGAAAATTAACCCCCATTTAAGGTGAGGGAACAAGATCATGGTAAAAAACCATCCTTCTTCCAGGTCACCCCATAGTCCATGCCAAAAGCCAAAATACAAACAAGCCTCAACCACCCAATTTCAAAATGAATAAAGTACCTTTTGATCAGACCCTTTGTTCGTGTGCTCCTATGAGGGGGGTGAGAAGACATATGTATGGCACATCGTCTTTGGATAATGGTGTCTGCAAGGGATGCTAGTTGGCTGATTGGAAGAAATGATGGGAGAATTTTCTCCTATGGGGTCACCCAATTTTGGTGGGTAAAATCTGGCTCTAACTGGGACATGAGTTCACCATAGAGCACATGATCCATGTAATCAAATGGGGAGTTCATGAGAACTCCAACAATCCTTGGGACCAGAAACTTGTCACCTCCACATTGCAACAAACTTGTTTGGGAGCATGTGCACTGGGCATAGGGTATCACCCATGTTTTATACAAGAGTATAAATCCATAAAGAAAATAAAATCTAATATAAATGTAATTATATCTACATGAAACATGAGATGAATGTTATTAGTGATGCTCACACAATATGCAATGCACCTACACCACAATCCATAATATGTGAATGTCAATTCCTATCAAAGAAGGTGAGGCATAACCCTTTCACCAAGGAAGGTAAAAGTTCACCATCAAGTTTAACAATATAGAAGTAACCTACAACCACTTTTCCATGGGTCTTGATAGGGATAAGGTCCTTATAAAACAAAACAATATCACCTACATGGTAGTCCCTCTTTGGGTTTTGGACCCATTGCTTCTTAGGAATGGTCAACCTTGTGTTTGATTTTTTAATTTGGCAGAACCCTTGATGTTGAACTGGTAAATCCCCTCTGCGGACAGAGGCGATCCCACTAGCCCAACACGAGTCTAGCAACAATCACACACGCTACACGCAGGTTCCTAATTGCATAAATCAAAGATCGATCAGAATGATCTACCTGGAATCCAATGCTAGTTGTTGTAGAAGAAGCGCCGCTCCCGTCCCTTAGCTTTGGCTGGTCACAATCCTTACGCTCCACGTAAACGGACACCTGCACAAGCAAAGAACGATACAAACACAAGCGTAAAATCCAGTATATGCAATTATATATCGGTCAGACAAGATATAACTCAAATACCATTAGAAGACACATGAGTGGAACCATAATGATAGTCGTTCATTAATCAGTAAAAACAGAGAAAGATTACAACCAAAGGGTTCTGACGTTGAACCTCCTCTGACTGGGCAAGCAGCTAAATACGCCTTGCAAAGTGACCTCTTCTCTCTCAATATTTTGGCAGCATAACCCCTCTATAATCCTCAATTCTCACTACCAATCCAGCATAATCTCAACACTCACCTTAGCTCTAGCAAAATTAGTTGGTTTAATGCAGGGTGACAGTCATTTATAGATGGAGGAGGAGGAAGTATGCATTGTATCCGGACACCTACTGAAGATTTGGTATTGTCCCAGAATAGCCACTGAACTTGGTTGTCATGGATAAAAAGATGACACTCGACCACTTCCACGAGATTTTTCCCCAGAGAACTGCATGAGAAATGAAGGAAAAAACACTTCAGTGCGTGCTGGCTAAAAATCATAACCAAATTTGGGTGGCGCGGGCTTTGCTCTATGACAGAGCGTCCATGGACGTGCCCTCTTTGGAGGAACTGAGCCATT
>APFE030328590.1:13782-25631 GCA_000404065.3 Pinus taeda
TTACAGGAGTACGCACCCACCCCTTTACATACAGAGCGTATAAGTACGCAGGTATTGTGAACTTGGGTTGCGTACACGCAGGTAAGGTTGAGAGAAACTGCGTACCCAGAGATAAATATATTTTTAAAGACTTTCTCTCTTTCTTGAAGTTTGACATGGAGAGTAGAGGTATGAGGCTCACCAAGGAGGATAGTATGACTGTTGATGGAGCCATACCAACTGCAAATAGTCATGGTGACAAATTTTAGTGTAACAATGTGTGATAGGGAGTGTTAGCAAGTTATGTGTGTGTTAAGGAGGGAGTTACAAGGTATGCTAGGTAGTTTCAAGGAATGATAGAGTGATAGGAAATCATTGTCGAGATGCGCCAAGTCCCAGAGTGTGCTAATGTGTACCAAGAAGTGTTAAGGAGTGATAGGGAAAGAAAACAGAGCACTAGGTCACAATGCATACAAATGAATGAATAAGAGTGTGTGACAGGGAGTTTCAGTGAGTTCCAAGTGTACTATTGAGGAGTGACAAGGCATGCTTGGTAGCACTAAGGAATGATAAAGTGCTAGGGTTTCATGTGACCAAGATGTGCCAATGTGTGAAAGGAAGTGTTAGCTAAGAGTGTTAGGGAAACATAAGGGAGGACTACGTCAAAATGCATGAAAATAAGAAAATAAGAGTACGTGATTGGAAGTGTTAGTGACTTCAAGGTGTGTTAAGGAGGGAGTGACAAGGTATGCTAGGCAGTGTTAAGGCATGCTAGAGGCCAAGGAAACATTCCAAGGTATCCTAGGCTCTAGGGTGTACCAACATGTGTCAAGGAGTGTTAAGGAGTGCTAGGGAAACATAGGGGAGCACAAGGTCAAAATGCATGGAAATTATTGAATAAGAGTTTGTGACCATGAGTATCAACAAGTTCTAAGTGTGATAAGGATGGAGTGACAAGGTATGATAGGTAGTGCCAGGTAGTGTTAGAGTGCTAAGTCGACATGTCAAGGTGTGTTATGTGCTAGAGTGTGCCAATGTGTGCTAGGGAGTGTTTGGGAAACATAAGGAAGCGCTAGGTCAAAATTCATGGAAATGAATGAATAAGAGTGTGTGATAGGGAGTGTAAATGAGTTCGCGCTATGTTAAGGAGGGATTGACAAGGTTATATGCTAGGTAGTGCTAAGGTATGTTAAACTACCAAGGCACATCAGGAAGTGATAGGGTGTGCTAGGGAGTGTCAAAGCATTTTGAGGAATGTAGGGGATGCTAACACATGGCACATAGTGCTAAGACATTCTAAGACATGTCAAGTGCTATGGCATGTCACGATGTGAACTGCGTTTCCTAGTTTTTTTATGGGCATGGTTGGATGTGATGATCCTCGTCTTCCTAACTTGTTAAGTGGAATGAGTTTGGATTGGACATGAGTAGCCTAATATGAGTTACATGTAGTTCTTAGGTGAACTATGCATATGTTGAATTTCCATGGCACGTGAGAAGCTGTGTTTGGTATTAGAATATTTTATGCAAACACACTTAAGTGCCACAAAACATCTACTTTGCTCAACGAAATATACACACATCAGGGAATTATTTAGTGCACATGAAAATTTTTAACTTTTTCAAACCCTTGTTCATTATATTACAGATTATAATCGAACATAATAGAGCTCTCGTACCAAGGATCATGGCTCTTTACAATCACATTAATACAAGGAATACAACTAGGGCTTAGTATTAGTCCTTTGACCACCAATCTACCTTGAACAACACAACACTTGACCTACTTGTTGATGTTGGCCACACACAACCCTTTCAATCCACGTGTCTAGAACACATCTGATAACTCCTCTTGCTTCCCATTCTACAACTCTTCAATATTCCTCTATCAATAAACTCAAGTCCTTTAGGTTACTGAACTCGGCTCAAACAAATTTTCCCTCTAGCTACATCCTTTTTCCTTCGAGGTTTGTAACACCTAGGGTCTTCAATCAACTGTTCACAACTCCGTTTGTGGACAACTCTTTGGTATACACATTTTTTGTATAATTTTGCTCCAAGATGACAAGTCTAGGTCTATAGATGTCACCCTTATTCTCACAGACTCAATCCTCTACAATACAATGAACTAGGGCTATTTGGCTAGCACACTTGGTTGCTACTTTAGTCCTTAAGATTATGCACTTCCTTAGGCCCAACAAACCTACCCTTCTAGCAGTCTTGTTGTCCTTCCTAAGTACAAGAATTAGGGCTCTTCTTTTATAGTCACCTAACAACCCTCCAAATATACTAGGACTGCCATCAATTTTCCCAACCACAGTCAATTCTTTAACCAATCTAGGGCCCACAACACTACCTTCATATAGGTCTCTTCAAATCTGCCTCCTAATAGTGATTTGAGTCTTCTCAAAATCACTATTCTTGTGTACCAATTTATTTATTGTCCAATATATGAACAAATATGCACTACTCCTCTTATCATCCTTATAACAATCTATAGATGACTTAAGTAGGGTCACAAATCATCCACTAATAGTCCATTGGCTAATTGTTTATACGCTGCTTCAGATCTCTATTTGAAACTCTATGGATAGTCCACCAAAATCAACTCATCTTCATGTCAATCCATTCCTCATATGGAACATTTCTTCTGTTCAATTTTATACTCAATTTCCACCCTCCTTTGGATCTTATATCTCCACACATACTTTTGTAAACCATCTTCCAGATATGTGGTCTATATTACAAAGATAATCCTCTCTCTAAGGGTCATGACACCTCTTCTTCTATGCAAATTTATCACAACCTTAAGGGCATAACTTAGGGACTGAACATGATAGGAAACCACCCTAACTAGGGAATTATACTTATATTCTAATTGCCTTATAACAAGGCCTATCCACCCATAGAAAAAACAACAACTCTTGCCTCCATAAGGGACTCAACCTAGATCATATGGATCCATAGGTTATGGGAATTTTTTATACTAAATATTGACCTAAACTTTAGATTTCTACAACCCTCAAAATACAATTACCTCAGTCAAGATTACACCTATGCCTACTTGGGTTCTGGACCTAAATTCTAGTGCAGGCCCTCCTCCATTTGTGTTGGTCTTCATCACAAGCCTTGCAACATACTAACCACCACAAGACATGGTCTCAACCCTCTCTACTATTTCAGAGTTTGATGTGACCTTCACATGAAAACACCATTGAAATGACATTCCCAAATTCTCATGAGCAACCTCTCTTCAAGTCAAATCTACTTGAAGAGAATGAACAATATGCCATCATACTTCTTAGCTCAAACCCATTGAGGTATGCGACATTTTTGTGAACCCTCACATGACGATCTTGCTCTTGGTGGATGATGATGGCATCCCTTTAGCAACCCTTACTCAACCCTCTAACTCGGTGTACTTTAGGAATACATCTCTCTTAGCCTCATTGATCAAATGAGCTCCTTCTCACTTGATGTTCTTGCCTTCATATTAATAACTACTTAAATAGGTTTTCCTAGCTAAGCCTCTTAGGAACCCTCTATATCTTATGAGTTTTATCCATTTAGACCTTAGGAAATGATAATTTTCCTTTTCTATTTTCTTTTAGATTTTAAACCCCATCTTGGGTCCAAAACCTTCTTACTTGGTTCCTTTTCCCACAAAACCTTTTTTGACCAAACTCACACAAACCCATCTCACTAGGCTTGTGGAGTACCTCCCAATCTACACAATTCAACAACATAGTGTAGTTGTAGTAATCGTAACTTCTTCAAACTCTTGTAGTCAAGCAAGGAATTGGTTGGGTTCCCATGTTGCAAATTAAGTAAGGGTAGTTGTGAGGTCATGATAGCTACAGAGGGCTAGGGAATGATAATTAATGAAAAGGAATGCTAACACATGTCAGACAGTATCAATGCATGTCGAGGAGTGTTAGGGAGTGTTGAGGCATCGCAAAGGAGAACTAGGTCAAAGTGCATGGAAATGAACAAATAAGAGTGTGCCAGGGAGTGTTAGTGTTTCAAGTGTGTCAAGTACTAAGTGTGTTAGGAGAAGTTCATAATAGGATTTGTAAGAGGCAAGCCTATGGTTGTGATAAGGAGCTTGACAGAGTAGTTTTAGACAAAAGGAGACTTTGTGCTAGGCACAATACTGTTTTTCCTTTAGCTATTATTTTTATATGACATGTGGCACATTCTAGCCAAATGCTCATGTTTTATACTATTTTAGAAAATTGCATATTGTACATTATTATGTATATGTTTTGGGGCACTCAACTTGTGTCAAATTATATCATGCGTGTCTTGTGCATCTTGTGGTTCTTGCAAACTATTAGTTAATGCTCTATTGTATATATGAACTAGACATACATGTGAAATATTGTTTGTGTAAGATATGTTGCTTAGTTGTTTTATGGCCATGGCTAGATGCGATCATCATCCTGGTCAATTCTTAAGTGGGACAAGTTGAGCTTGGACATGAGTCACTTAGTATTAGTTATAGGAAGTTTTTTGTGAACAAGGCATAATGTACTTGTATTAGGTGCAATTGGTCAAGTTACTATGGCCAAAGAAAACCAATGTGACATGAACTGCTAGTTATGATGGTGTGAGGCTAGTTGTGAGGGTGTGAGTACCACGGCATGCTAGGGAATGCTAACATGTGCTAGCACTACAACAAATCCCTGTGATTATCATCCCTTTTTACTTCTTTTTTTTCATATGCAGCCCATTTTTGGTACTATTTGCATCCATTTATCAAATATCGTGCAAAACTTGACAAAAAATTTGCATCACTTTTTACACCAAGTTTAGCACCATGTATTGCAATAGGTTTTGCACCAAATTTTAGGCCATGTTTTGAATCATCCTTTGCACCAGGTTTTGTTCCAAGTTTTGCATCAAGTTTGGCACCTAATTTTGTTTGACATACCTTTTCATCCTCATTTGCATCCACTTTTTTCACCTACACTTGCATCAACTTTTGCATCCTTTTTTAAATAATTTTTGCATCCATTTTTGCATCCCCTTTGTGCCAAGTTTTAAATCGAGGTTTGTGTCTAGTTTTCCATATGACTTTTCATCTACTTTTGTTGCATCCACTTTTACATCTTGTTTTTTATCCATATTTATATCCTTTTTTGCATCTATGATTGTGCCTGCTATTCCATCTAATATTTTTGTGCCACAATTGGCGCCTAGTTTGGAACCTCCTTTTGCACCCACTTCTGATTATAATTTTGCATCCAATTTTGAATCCCCATTTGTGTCTAGGTTTTCATCAACATTTACATCTATTTTTTCATCCCTTTTTGTATCCACTTTTGGATCAGGATTTGCATCGGGTTTTGTGTCTCGTTTTGCATCGACTTCTATTGCGTCCACTTTTGCATACAATTTTTCATCCACTGTTGCACCCATTTTAAAGTCTAGTTTTTGCATCCCTTTTTACATCTTTGTTTGCATCATAGATTGATTATTGTTTTTGCATCTATCATTACATCCACTTTTGTTGTGCCATAATTTGCGCGATGTTTTGCACTTACTGTTGTGCCCACATTTTCTTCCAATTGTATATCCATGTTCACATCCTCTTTTGCATCAAATATTGCATCTATTTTGGCATCAGGTTTATGCATTGGGATTTGCATCTCGTTTTGTATGTACTTTTGCATCTACTTCCATTGTATTCATTTTTTCATCCAATTTTCTTTCACTTGTTGCATCAATGTTTGCTTCCACTTTTACATCCCTTTTTGCATATTATTTTGCATATTTTTTTTTTTCTATTGTTACTTCCACTTTTGTTGCACCATATCTTGCACCTACTGTTGCAACCACATTTGCTTCCACTTTTGCAGCCACATTTGCACCCTCTTTTGTGTTCAAGTTTGCATCGAATATTGTGCATGTTTTTTCATCCCCTATTGCATCCACTTTTGTTGCATCCATTTTTGCATCTAATTTTGTGTCCACTATTGCACCCATGCTTGTGTCCATGTTTACATCTCTTTCTTCATCTTATTTTGCATCTGCGTTAGTCTCTTCCTTTCATCTAAGTTTGTGTCCTTTTCTACATCTGTTGTTGCATCCACATTTTTTTCACCACAATTTTTGCCAAGTTTTACACCTACCATTTGACCCATGTTTTCTTCCACTTATGCATTCATGTTTGCATCCAAGTTTGCATTGACAATTGCATCTGCTTTTTCATCCACTTTTGTGTTAGGTTTTGGATGTTGTTTTGAATTTACTTATGTCGCATCCACTTTTCATCCAATTTTACTTCTATTGTTGCCCCCATTTTTGTGTTCGCTTTTGCATCCCTTTTCCAACACTCATCATATTTTCTACATTGATGATATTCCTTATCGCATTGACAATTACGAACAATTGATGACAATGTGAACATTATTGACAATGATGAAAATGAAGATGACGACGATGACATGAATTGTGATTATGATGATAAAGACAATAATGGTTACAATGACAATGATAATGATGGCAATGATTATTATGATGACGATGCTAATGACCTTGGCGAATCTTCCCAATTTTTTAATGTTTTCATTGTCCTAATCATAAGAATTATCTTTGGTGTCGTCATCTTTGTCATCATAATAATTAATATAATTTTCATCTAGGTCATCATTAAAAACAATAATGGCATGAATGATGATGATATCCATGATGATGATGACAACAATGATGATAGAAATTATATTAATGAAGATGATGGGGATGATAAAAATGAAAAAGACAATGATAACGGTGGTGATGATGATTGTCATTGATCATCTCTCAAAAATAGAGTTGTTATTTCTCTTGCATATATCATATGTTTTCTAAACAACTATTTTCTAGCACTGATCACATTTTTTGGGTTGATGATATTTCTTACACCTATAATTATGAACAATTGCAAACAATGTCCATAATAATGATGATGCCGATGATGATGATGGAGTTGATGATGATGGCATGAATGGTTATTATGATGACAATGTAATGATGGCAATAATGATGACAATGATGAAGATGACGATGATGATAATGAAGATGATGAAAATGATTATGATAATGAGAATAACCTTACAATCTTATGGATTCTTTAACAATTACTAGTTTCAATACCATCTCCTGGGTACGTATTACTATCATACTTTTTACATTTTCTGTCTCTCTTGAGGTATATCACTATAATGGTGTTGTCAACACTAGAAAGATATCTTGTTGTAATGGTGGTTCTAATGTTAGCACCAGGAAAGTTTTTGTTAAATTTTGGTTTAAAAAATTTGATTTATGCAATTATTTTGACAATCTATGTAAAAAATTAAATAACATAAAATTATTTTGACTATAGTCCCATTTATTTTCATGAATTCACTAGTATTAAGACCATCTTCTACATACATATTATTATTAAACTTTTTGCATTATATCCCTCTTATATCTTGTTGTAATGGCAATATTAGCACTAAAAATATCTTGTTTGTATTGATGATGGTTAGTAGTTTTAGACTAAAAAAATCATTAAATTTTGTTAAAAAAAATGTTGATAATTTTTTTTTTTTAAATTTGGGATTTTTTTTTTTTTTTCTTTTTCTTTTTTAATTCTATTTTTATGCAGTAATATTTTTTTTGTTAAATTTTTGTAGTAACTAGTTTTTGGTTGAGTCATATGAATTAACCATTTTCTTTGTGCTACAAGTCTAATCTCTAGGACATAAAGGAGCTTTCAAATAAGTTGCGAAAGACAAATAAATGGAAGAATAGCGATGCCAACTATTTGTATTGTTGAACTCTTCTAGATATCATGTGTGAAAATAATCAACATTTTTAGAAACAATGGATTAGAGGTGAGTGTGTAATTGTACATAATGTTTGGATGATATATCAAAACAAAGTTGGCTTCATTGATGTACTTAGGATCCACTTTGGATAAGAAACCCTAGGTTTTGGAAGTATGCAAATAATTAATTTGGTTTACCTTTGATAACCAATGAAATTTTATTTCTTTTTCCTCGTAAAACCAAGGAAGATATGGCAATAATCCTCATTAGAAAACAACTTATTGTTGAAGATTTATAATTGGTTGCAAAAGTTCAATAACTGGGTATATAAGCTTTTAGTTGCTATTAGGGAATCAATGTTGTTATAGGTTTTATTAGACATGGATCATTCTTGTTATTTGATTCACTTTGATGATGGCCTCTTTTGACCAATATATGAGATTGTGAATTTGTTGATATTCTTATATTACCAAGTAGAGATAGTTGTTTATAGGAATTTTTTAAAACCTGAAGTATTGAAAAATGGTTTTCTCAGTGTTAAGGATGTTTAAGTCAAATTGGGTTGCAAAACTTAAGGAGAAAGCAAAAATAAAAAATAGTACTTGTGAACTACTATAGCCATTAAATCATTCCCGACCATGTTCTTTGTTCTACAAGTCAAATTATCAAGACAAAATTAATAATTCTTTTCATTTACAAAGAGAATATAAGTAGAATAATATCAACCATGGAAACTATTTGTATTTTCCATTAACTATTCAGTATATCATGTGTGAAAATCTTTAACATTTTCAAAATCAATGAAAATGAGAGGTGAACTTGTAAATATACAAAATGCTTGGATGATACATCCAAGAGAAAGTTGCCTTCATCAATGTGTTCAAGATCTACCTTGGAATAGAAACCATATGTTTTGGAAGTGTGCAAAAAAATAATAATTTGATCTATCTTTAATATTCTGTTTGGTAACGTTTTATGACCAATAATTTTTTTCTCATCTCATCATCCTTCATCATTATATATATATATTATATATTATGAATATATATATATATTTATTATATTATATATATTATATATATATCTTATATAGTTATATTATATATATATAATATAATATATATATATCTTAGAAACCAAGGAAGATATGATGATAAACCTCATCAAAAAATGACCTATGGTAGTGGTGGTGATGGTGAATATGATGACGATGACAATGGAAATGAGGATGATGATTAAATGATGATAACGATGAAAAAAATACAATGATAGAGACCCTATGTCGTAAGGGATTCCCTAAATGGGGAAAATATTACCTACATGTGGGAAAGTTATTATCGATTATAAAAATTAATAAACTCATTCGAAAGTTTGAATTCACCTTCATTACCAATCCAAAGATCCTTAATAATTCAATTTTTTATTCTAGTGTAGTTTAATATATTTGTGTTAATTAATTCCATAAATTCAACTTAACAAGTTATATTTGTGTGTTAAGTTACATTTGTCTATATGCACAATACGTGACAATTTATACACATAAATTATTTTCATTTTGTCTCGGTCATAACTTCATATCACTTCTAACCATTTTCAACTAATATACAAAACTAACCATAGTAACTCTTATCTAACTAATTGAGCTTGTTGCCTCCAACCAATAAACCATATTAACTAACATACATTTGAATGACATTAATTGCATCAAATAATTGAGTACACCTATAAGAATATTCAAAACACCAATTTAGATTATGAGTTCTAAACATGGTAATTAAATGATTATTACAACCAAATAACAATGAATCATTTCAAAATGGGACATAATAATTGTCGTTATTTAAATATGAATTACATACCCTGTAAATTATCTACAAGTCTTCATTTATGTTATCATCTACATCTATGTCTTACAATGCTTCCTTGTCAATGCTCATATGTTCTTGTGGGAAATTAATATTACTCTTCCTAAATCATTATGCTAAAGTCATATTGTGATCATCCTCATTTCACCTTCGCCATATTCTGTATCAATAAAAGTTGTTTCTAGATCAAAAATATCAATGTTACCAAATCTATTAATTTGATCTTCATTTTGTGTATCATCAATATTTCCTTCTTATATAAGATCATTTTCCTTTGGAAATTGTTGGTTTTCATGATGAATTTCCACATGTAATTTATCATTTTTTGAAAATACACCTGTAGCCCTGCTTCTCCATACTATTAAAGGAATGTTGTCACCATCATCTAGTTCACAGTCTTCTGGTTGAACATCATCATTGATTCCAATTAGTTCTATGTTCCCCGATTCTTGAACTATATTTGGTTGGTCATAATTACTTTTCTCTGTATTGATTGAGGCATCTTCGAATACATGGCTTAATCTTGGATCATAATGAATGAAAAATATCCATTTTTTATCCAAAATATCTTCATAGAAAAAAACTACATGTGAAGAAGATAAATATATTATATCTCCAGTGGTATCAAATTTCATTATCAATGAAAATGTATATATCCACAATAAAGTACGAATTAAAAAATTACATAAGAACATTATTTCTTATATTTATTATATTCTTTTAGTAAAAAAATACCTGCTCACAATGAATTGGTAGAACATAAGGCTCCTTATCGTGTGGTAGGTATTTAGATGAAACTATAGAAAACAATCCACTATGGATATCATGTTTTCGTGTCCTGTTAAATGCTTCATACAAATTACATTTAAAAATACCACATTTGAAAGAGAGATAATCTAACTCAATAATTTCTTTTATTTTTCTAACTTATTGAAGATTCCATTCAATAACATTTTTATGCAATGTCATGATCCGGATTATCCATAGTTTCTTGTTCATTCTGCCGACATTTAAAACCCCAAAGGGGGTCCATCATGATGATTAGTCCTGATGATGGACTCCCTTTGGGGTTTGAAACATTGGCAGAATGAACAAGAAACTGTGGATAATCCGGATCATGACACTGCATAAAAATGTTATTGAAGGGAATCTTCAATAAGTTGGAACACCATTATTTTGAGGCTTTTCTCCATCTATAATATCGGATGCATGTTCTTGATCCCAAAATTGTGCACCATATTCAAAATCTTTACCAAGGAATTCACATAGGAAGAAAAATGCTTCATTTAGTACATACCCTTCAACCATGCAACCCTTTGGATATTCATTCTTATAGATTGTTGGCCGGATAAATCGATCTTGTGGACAAGACCGATCTCCCTAGTATCAAAAGATAGTCTGGCAAAAAATAGACAAACAAATCTATCTTTCTCTAGACATATGTGATTTATAAATAAATACTATAAAGGTGTTAAGACCTTACCTTAGATCCAACGCTTGTTCTTGGTAGCCATCCTCCAATCATTCGAAAGAATAACCTTTGAGAACTTGCAATCACAAACAAGCAAACATCAAATAGCACCTGCATAGCAAATATTATAAATCATGTCTATTATGGTGATCAAGGAATCCATAAAATAAACCATGAATCAACAAATTATTGAGAAAAACAAACTTATTTGTATTAGCTTTGAAGTAGAAGAACCTTATAACCTTTTCAGCCTTGATGTTGAACTGTTGGGTCCCTATAATACTAGTGATTACCCCATTACTATTGTAGTTATACTCCTTATTAATATTGTTGTGTCCCTATTGCCCCCATATTGTTATTATTGTGCCCCATAGAATCCCTCTATTGTTATTTTTGTGGCTTTACATTATTATTGTTAGGTCGGCTGGTTTATATTGTGACTCCTTAGACTCCTATATATAGAAATGAGGTTTTGTCATTTGAATCATCAAAGGATTATTCATTTATGTAATGTAAAGGAGGTTTCCCCCTTGAAGAGGCTGAATTATAAGGCGTTGATCTATCTTTCTATCTTTTCTTGAGCTGGTTTTATAACATTTGGTATCAGAGCTTTGGATTCTAGGGTTTCGCTCCTCCAAACAGGTCATTGTGGAATTTTCGCTATAAATTTTTTTCTGTGATGTTTCAGAATTCGAAAAAAAAACCCATTTGAGAAAAGATCGCACTGAACCTTGGGTC